>MJUU01036625.1:10105-22211 GCA_002080025.1 Modiolus philippinarum | reverse complement strand
TACTTGTTTTTCTATGGTCCAGTTTTTGCCACGTCTTTGGACTTTTGTAATTACCAATCCTGTGTTCCTTCGGTATTCTGTGTTTTTATTTCTGTGGTTTGTAACTGTCTAAGTTCATTGTTTTTCTATATTCCAGTTTTGGCCATGTCTTTGGACTTTTGCAATTACCAATCCTGTGTTCTTTCGGTATTCTGTGTTTTTATTTACGTGGTTTGTAACTGTCTGAGTTCATTGTTTTTCTGTATTCCAGTTTTGGCCATGTCTTTGGACTTTTGTAATTGCCAATCCTGTGTTCCTTCGGTATTCTGTGTTTTAATTTCTCTGGTTTGTAACTGTCTAAGGTCATTGGTTTTCTAAGTCGTTGTTTTGGCGATGTTTTTTCTTTTGTAATTACCAATCCGTTGTCCAGTTTTGGTCGTGTCTTTTCACTTTTTTAATTACAAATTTTTGTTCCTTTGGTTTTTTGTGTTTTTACTTCTGTGATTTGTAACTGTCTGAGGTCATCGTTTTTCTATATTCTAGTTTTGGCCATGTCTTTTCACTTTTTTAATTACCAATCCTTTGTTCCTTCGGTATTCTGTGTTTTTATTTCTGTGGTTTGTAACTGTCTAAGGTCATTATTTTTCTATATTCTAGTTTTGGCCATGTCTGTGGACTTTTGTAATTACCAATCCGTTGTTCAGTTTTGGTCGTGTCTTTTCACTTTTTTAATTACAAATCCTTTGTTCCTTCCGTATTCTGTGTTTTTATTTCTGCGGTTTGTAACTGTTTAAGATCATTGTTTTTCTATGTTCTAGTTTTGGCCATGTCTTTTGACTTTTGTAATTACCAATTCTTTGTTCCTTTGGTGTTCTGTGATTTTATTTCTGTGGTTTGTAGCTGTCTAATGTCATTGTTTTTCTATGTTCTAGTTTTGGCAATCGATTGTTTATGCATCATGTCACAAAAATTGTAAATCAAAGTTTTATGGGAGTAAACTTTCAGATTCATCTACAAAATATGTATTGAATTTACACGTGAGTGCTGGGATAATTGATATACACAGCTGGCCAGGCTTGCATTACACGTCAATGCTGGGATAATTAATATACACAGCTGACCAGGCTTGAATTTACACGTGAGTGCTTGGATAATTAATACACACAGCTGACCAGGCTTGAATTTACACGTGAGTGCTGGGATAGTTAGTATACACAGCTGGTCAGGCTTGAATTTCCACGTGAGTGCTGGGATAATGAATATACACAGCTAATCAGGATTGATTTTACACTGAGGGCTGGGATAATTAATATACACAGCTGACCAGGATAGAATTTACTATGCCGTTAACATCTCACAACTCATTCACTACTCAAAGGTTTGTGGTCGATACAGTGATTTCCTTTATAGAGCTCGTTTGCTTACAGATAAACTACTTAAGCAAGGGTATGCTACCAAAAACTCAAAGTTATCACTACAGAAATTCTATGGTCGACATCAAGAACTTGTGGATCGCTATGGGATATCTGTTTCCGGGATGACAACAAATCTTCCCCTTTACAACTAAATAGAAAAAAAGAAGGGAAACGATGAATGTGTCAAAGAGACAACTATCCAAATGGAAGTAATATCAACTAAAAGCCATCAAAACATTTTCAATGAACGGTAAAGTTTGTTTTTACGTTACCAGAATTGACTTAACTACTGGAGTTGACATGTCTCGTAAGAAGCCTGATCTTACCAATGGTTTAAATTGGGTCCGTGTTGTTCATCTGTATGTGTGTTTTCATTTTCTTTTTTGTCCCGTGCTTCCTATCGTTGTCTACGTTTGTCTTTTGTCTTTTTCGTGTTCTTCATGTGTAGTTCCATAGCAGATTGTGGCATGTAATTATAATTTTCTGTCATTGTAGGTGTTTCCTGTCATCCATTTTTTTTTAAAATCATGTGGTATCCTTGTTTCTTAGTGTTTCCGATGTTACCATTCTCCGTGGATTGTTTGTTCTGTTGACTGATGTTTCGGTTCCGCGAGTCCTAGGATAATTAATATTTTATTAAGGTTTTCTATTATATTTTCTTCATTAATTCTTTATTGCTACACAAACATTAATATAAAATACATTGTGTATATTTGTTGAATACTAAGTACATTGTTTTCAAACTATGCGTCTTACAAACATATTAACTTATATTTTTCTCTATTGTCATTCATAAGATAAAAATTTCTCCTATTTCTAATTGAAAACTTCACACATTTGTAAGAATAGACAGATATTAATACTCAAACTATTTCATACGTCATATTTAATAAACAAAGCAATGACATTTGTTATCACTCTATAACAGATAGGAAATTTAACAAACAAAGCATAAAATCCCAAATGGAATTGGATTTACAATTACTTTAAATAGCGTAGAATATTGTTTCCAATGCTTTGCAATGCATAATTTTGACCTTATAGAATGGAATGGATGACTGCTGATAACAGTGATTGCTACGTTTAGATCATTCTGTTCTATGTTTTTTATCAACTAGAAAAATTCCAAAAAGATTAATTTTGATTCCTGATGTCATTTTTTTTCTTATCGTTTATCGATAAATGATAAAGGAGAACATCAATTTTACGATGCCATATATTTATATATAAATGAATTTAATTTATAATTGGCTTTTTGCTCTTATACAGTTGTGAGTAAGACGATTGTAAACACAAACTATAATTGATTGATTGATTGATTGATTAGTTAGAGTGTATGTTCTGCTAGTTTTGTTTTATGAAATTGATGTATACAGAACTGAAAGTCAAATTTACGATCATGCAGCTGTTTCTTAGAAAGATCAAGTCTCACTTTGATCTTTTGTCAGATTTTACTGATAATTTAAATTGTACTGATCATTCTATTATCACGTATAATTGATGATGTTAGTTTAATTTCTGCATCTTGTGTGAAAAAAAAACATACTGTTTAAACAGCAAAATGATCAGCATGTCACGGACTTCATTTAATCTTCGTGCTTGAATTTTTACGACACATTGTTGTGAGAGTCACTGCCGTTTTATCATTGAATTTAGTGATTCTTTTACATTTTCTCTGATACATTGTATTATTAAAAGATTTGAGATAAATTTCATTGTTGAAGGCCTCGTGGTGATTTCAAGATGAAGAACAATAATAGAAGAGTTGTTCCATTGCTTTGTGTTATCGTGTATCCATAAAGACTTTGTCTCTTGTGTATTTAATCCATATCTCGTCATTGCTCATTTGAGATAGTGGTTAAGATTAAACTTTACGAATTATTGGACATTTTGCCCAGTAGGAATAAAAGAGGAACCTCGGTCGGTTATCTCAATGCACTAAGTTAGTTTTGTCTGGTTCAAAGTGGAAATAAAGTAAGTGAGAACCGAACCGTCAATCCAAAACGAATAATCAAAGGACAATGGCAACATCGGAAACAAAAAAGAAACAGAGACACGACATGAGTAAGGCACAGAAAAGAAAAATGAAGACACACACACAAAGATGAACAACACGGACCCAATTAAAAAACCATGGCTGAGATCAGGTGTACCGGTAGAGTAAGCATCTCCTGTTTCTTATAAGACACCCGCCGTGTTGAACATGTCAAATCCGGTAGTAAAGTCAAATCCGGTAGAGGAAACATTGCTCGTTTGAGATAGTGGTAAAGAATAAACTTTATTAATGGACATTTTGGCAAGTAGGAATAAATGAGGAACCTCGGTCGGTTATCTCCCTGTACCAAGTTACTTTTGTCTTGTTCAAAGTGGAGATAATTTTAATTAGCATATCAATACCTTCTTTTGATATTTAACTTAAAATTATCTCCACTTTAACTTTAACTAACTTGGTAATGGGAGACAATCCACCGAAATTTTTCATCATAGCGCTCTATATACTAAATGTTTTGTATTTTAAACTTTTACCCTTTTTCAAATATTTTTTAATACAAATTACAAAATGTATAAAAATTAGAAACGAAAATAACGATTAGTCCCTTAAGGACCCCTCTGACAGCTTCCATTGTGAAGACAGAATGTATCTCTTCACAGGTTGAACCTTTTTGCAAATAAATCTTAACCTCTTTCTTAAAATTTGTTTGACATATAAAACAAAATGCCTTGAAAAAGGCAAAAATCGAATGATAAAAGGGTAGTAACTTGCCATGCTGAAAATATTTGCTGTTTTAATAGACTTAAAAGAAAGTGATTGCAATATGAAATTCAGTATTCAATTCAGTCCTATTGTTGTCAATTTAACGACAGCCCTACTTTGTAACACCGAGAGTAGAATACCAAAGGTAGAAAGAATTGGTATTTACAAACATCGAAGTCTAAAGTCATTGCAAAGAACGAGAAAACAGAAAACAATGACGTTACAATGCACAGAAATAAAAAACACAACATTCAAAACCAACACAATCACAGTGTAAACTCCCATGAAACTAGGAGTGACATCATGTGCCCCGGAACGGTAGGCATGTCCTGCTCTGTTAACAGCAACCGTCACACTGCGAGTCAAAGTCGGTATAGTCAAATCCGGGAAGAAGTGATCTTGTTGAAAATTTACGCTTTCATTTGGGACACTGACACATCAAATCTTCCAATGATGTTATGATGACGGCCATAGAATTTTTTTAGGAAAGCAATTAACATAGGCTGAGTAAATCCCTGAATAAGCAACTTTTGGGACAGTGTTTTTGCCCTGTTCCAAAAATCATTGTACAAACTACATGCTCGACAGTAACGAATCAAATGTTAAATGTACACTCCATAGTTTGGAGAGGTAGGTATATTGCTGCTAAGAAAGGGAAGGTTTACAATTGTGAAGTTAAAATCATGATGGTTGTCATAAAGCTTAGCTTGTACTGACGGTTTGTGCAGAAAACATTATGACATCGTCTGTTACAGACTGTGTGTCATGTTATTAAATATTTACACATGGCTAATCGTCACAGTCGCAACTGTCGCCATATAAGAATCACAGATTAAACTGTTTAGTTAATGAATTCTTCGTTTGTGTCTTATTCATGTAATGTCTGTTTCTTGCATTGTTAGGCTCGCTGTAGCAATTGTTCTTGTGTAAATTGTTTTTTTAGACTAACGGTTTGGTTCTCGTTTACATTTTACTTTTTGTAACGTCTTCTGTGAGAGCCTCGGTTTGGATATTTCTGCGTCTTTTATCTGTCGTACGTTATTGTTTTTTAGACTTACGGTTCGGTTCTCGTTTACATTTTATTTTTTGTAACGTCTTCTGTGAGAGCCTCGGTTTGGATATTTCTGCGTCTTTTATCCGTCTTACGTTATTGTTTTTTAGACTGACGGTTCCGTTCT
The DNA here is from genome assembly GCA_002080025.1 of Modiolus philippinarum. Lineage (NCBI taxonomy): Eukaryota > Metazoa > Mollusca > Bivalvia > Mytilida > Modiolidae > Modiolus > Modiolus philippinarum. Next base: position 16,884 of record MJUU01036625.1, on the reverse strand, counting down.
CGTTTACATTTTACTTTTTGTAACGTCTTCAATAAGAGCCTCGGTTTGGATATTTCTGCGTCTTTTATCCGTCTTACGTTATTGTTTTTCATTGTTGTCGTTTTGACCTTGTCTTTTGGACTTCGATTTTTGAAATCACCAATCCTCTGTTCCTTCGGTATTCTACTCCAGTTATATCGAAATATTCACAGATAAAACTAAACTACCTGTAGTCCCTTTTGCTTTGTTTAAGGTGTCTGAAATCGATTTCATTATTATGATGAATAATATTAAAGCCAAGAGCTTATCCTTCATGGCAATTTTGCATTAAGTTTGCGAAATCACCTGTCAGACATGACAATTCCGATTATGTATATTCTGTGAGACATATCATTTCACATGTTTTTTTTTCATCTGCTCCGTCTTGATTTCCTGAAAATAATAACACATAAACAAAAGAGAAAAATGATGTTTTTACCGGTAATGTACAAATATGTCTGGCTTTATAAATGACAAATGAAAGCAAACAACGAGTGTCTAAATTTCTGCGACTTCTGACGACATTGGTTTAGGAGGAGTTGTGGACACCATACTAGTGCCCCCGCTAACGCAATGCATGGCTAAGTTCATGTATGGCTATAGGAACTCAAAAAATGGGTCAGATCAAAATCTAAAATAGGAGCTGCACTATAGCATCATCTGATTACGATTCTCTGAAAATTTCATCAAATTCCATTCATTTGTATCAGATACAAATTCAGACGAACGGACGGACACAACAAACACTATATAACCCGATTTATTTCAAAAGCGGGAGTATGAAAAACATGGGGAGATCAGTTGCATCGGTAGAGTAAGCATCTCCTTCTAATAAGACATCAGCCGTGTTGACTATGTCAATAAGATCAATTGGACGAAAAATCAAGAATTATCTGTTAAAAGGAAAGATTTGTTGTCATCTTCGAAACAGATATCCCATAACAGTCCACAAGATCATGATGTTGACGGTTAAATACTGTAAAAAACCATAACTTTAAGTTATGGGTAACATAACAAAGCTCATTGTTGAAGGCCTCATGGTGACTTCAAGATGAAGAACAACAATAAAAACGTTGTTCCGTTGCTTGTTTTTACCATGTATTTGTAGAGACTTTGTCTCATGTGCATTTACTCCATATCCTTTTATTCACCTTATTTAAGTAACCTATTTGTGATGCTATTAACTTAAGCATACCCCATCCAGCTAAATTCAAAGTTAAGGAAGATCAAATTCCAGGAAAAGATTGAATGAAAGATGGAGACAGAAATAATATACAAGCCCGCAAAAAATGTATCATCATGTGTGCTAGAAGGGGAAGTATGGCCTTCTAAAATCAAAATACGGAGTTTACTGCTGAAATGTGGTATGGCGTATCTAGCAAACCATATAACACAGCAAGTCGCTGTTCTATTCAATAATGGTCTGTTTATTATACAACCAGGAAATCACATTACTATAATGTTGTAATACTACTATATGTAATTGTTAAGGGAAATATCAATTTAAAAATTGAGAATATGAACTTTTCAACTCATATAACATTGTGGGATGTCATTATTATAACAAATTGATTGAGTATTGTCTTCAGAAGAACTGTAGATTAAATCCATATTGATCAGCTTCCTAATAAACAACTCATATTACAATTTTATTTACTATAAATGTACAGACTAATAGACGATAAGGAAATAGCAATACATCACGTCAACTAATAAACTAGAGAAGTGCTTCCGTCAAGTTGAAATGTAAAGAAATATTGGACTTGTTAGGAGCCTTTGTTTTTTAAAGACAAAAGAAATTAAAGAGTAAGTAGAATGCAGTAACGTTTTACCACAAACCTGACCGTTTTTAAAAGATTATAAGTAGTTGATATGGCAAAAAGCCGTAGGTTTTCAAAAAACGTTTTTTGAAAACCTACGGCTTTTTGCCATATCAACTACTATTATAGTAGATAAATACCACCACCCTTTGATTAAAGCCACCCAAATTAAAATCACTTTCAAATCACATTCAAATCAGGTATACACAATTCTGTACTACGATTTGATCAAATCTGAGTCAAATTATAACACAAGAAAAACTGAAACAACGGTAGTAGAATACCGAAGGAAGAAAGGAGTGGAATTTACAAAACTCGAAGTCCAAAGACATGGCAAAAACGAGGACCCCGAAAACAATGACCATAACGTTTTAAAGCAAAACAAGTCCCATTGATTCTCTTAAACAAAGTGAAAGAGAATGCAGACTGTTAGTTAAATGAATAAATAAGCTGTCTATAAATTCAGTCAACGTGGAAACTTGCCCATCTCCCCGGATTTGCGAATATTTGCGAAATAAGAATTAGAGTGAGTACCGATGGAAACCCAACATCTTATTTGTGCTTCGTTTTTATGGTATGTTATGGATCGATCTATGCTGAGCTCCCCATCTAAGTGGGCTATTTCCAATTTTTGAAAATGACACTTAGAAATCTTTCGTTTTTTATTCGGTTTTCCAATTGTTTTGATATAATCTGCACTTATGAGACATATTGTTGTTGAAATGGCCATATGCAGAAGATAAATTAACTGGAATTTTTGGGTACTTGATTGAAAAATAATTTACAATGAAAATAATCATTTTGGCTTGAACCATCTGCCTGTTATGAATTTTTCCTCTGTTTTGATCAATTCAGATTCAGAGTCTTGAGTCTTTTAATATTAAATTTATATATATATATACACACACACATTATATATATATATATATAACAATAGGTTTTGTTTCACTGTATTTTTACTTTTTCATTGTGTTTTGATTAAGAGCCGGAAAGGTCTCCAAATGTGTGTACTGTTCACTTCAGTCTACTGCCTTGTTTTATTATTCTCACGAAGTGTGTATTTTTTAAGATCCAGTACGTCGGGAATGTTGATGTTGTTGCTTTGTTTTGAGATGATTACATTTATAGATTATTATATGTGATTTTCCATACCGGCCCTGGTATTAGCCCGAGACTCCCATATCAAGCCCGAAGGCGTAGCCTGAGGGCTGATATAGGTCGAGGGCTAATACCAGGGACGGTAAGGAAAATCACATGTAATGATCTATTTATCACATATTTTAAATCTAATGAGGAAGAAAAAATGCAAATCTAAATTAGATTACAATAACAGTATTTTTAGCCGATAGTAACTCTGCCGATAACCGTACCAACAATTATGTTGTATAAGATAAAAAAAAATAAAAAAATAAATCTATAGGAAACAGCAAGATATTTGTACCGTTTAGTAGGCCTTGTGGACGTTTACTCGCCCAATCTCATGAAAGTCGTGCAAATTGTGTCCTCGGATTCGCATTGTACTAGGAGTCACAAAAATGTACAGTATGGTTAATGTTCGTTGTCCAAAATGTTTGTCCGAGTGCAATTTTAATTTTAGGTATAAAAAAGCATTGTGAAACAATAGTTCACTTTGAATATTTTCTGTTTATTGCGGAGTAAATGTCAAAAACCCCATGTCGTCAATTTCTAAATTTCTAAAAATATCTAAATTTTTGTAAATTTTGTTGAAAACTAAGGAGTATCTCCCTCATGCAAAGCTCTGTCCTTAGCTGATTTTAGCTTTACATTTAGATCATATTGGTTATTTGTTCTCTATCAGTTTTTAAACCTCTTTGAGTTTATGGTCTTCCAAACGTTTAGATCTTATCTGCACTGAAGAGATATAAGTTGTCGAAATGTGCATATGCAGAATTTGAATTTACAGTAACTTCGGTATTTAGTCATTTGTTACCACTGGGTCGATGCCACTGCTCTTGGACTGTTAGTCCCCGATGGTATTCACCAGCCCAGTAGTCAGTACTTCGGTGCTGACCCGAAAGCCGATTCTATTTGGAACCTTACAATATCTAAATTTTTGTAAATTTTGTTGAAAACTAAGGAGTATCTCCCTCATGCAAAGCTCTGTCCTTAGCTGATTTTGGCTTTACATTTAGATCATATTGGTTATTTGTTCTCTATCAGTTTTTAAACATCTTTGAGTTTATGGTCTTCCAAACGTTTAGATTTTATCTGCACTGAAGAGACATAAGTTGTCGAAATGCGCATATGTAGAACCTAAATTCACAGTAACTTCGGTATTTAGTTATTGCTTAAATTCACAATATTTTTTGTTGAAATGTTCTTTGGATATGTGTTAACAGTAGACAGGAAGATTACTCAAGTTTTGAAGATTTAGTAACATGATATTATACCCTGCCTTTTTTTTGTTTGTTTTTGTTTTTGTTTTCTTTTATTTTGGTTAGGCAGTCTATCTGCAAGTTTAAAAGTGACCCATTATATCTTCCATGTGGCACCTGTTAGATATATCATACTAAGAAAAACAATTTGCAGAGATAAAAGACACCAATTGTAAAACAAACAATCAAATTCATGCAAAAAACCCACAAAAAAATTAAGAAAAACCCACAAAAAACAAGGGAAAAAAAAACACTAAATAGCAAAAAAAAAAAAAAAAAACAAACAAACAAACAAAACAAAACAAAACAAACCAAAAACACAAAATGGAACGAAATAAAACAAGATAAAACGAATAAAAAAAAACCCAAAATACTTGAAGTATTTCGGAATGGCAGGTGTTCCGGTATGGTGGGCTAAGTTTAATCGTGCTTCAAGAAGCAAAGAGAGCATCATTCTTTGATTTTCTGCCCGGTTTCGCCTAAGGTAAGTTGATGGCTATAAGGCCGTAAAGCCGAAACGTTTGGCATTTCACCACCGTCTCGTTTTTTGTGATTTTTATTTACTTTTTATATCGCATATTTTGTCCGTTTTACTTTTTAATTGTGACATACTTTATAAATTATACGCAGTTGTCTTGACCATTGCACAAATGGTAGAAAAAATGGCTATCTTATATATAAATTCATGCAATTTGATACATGTTGTCCACATGTGGTTTTCAACATAAGCAATGAAGGGATCTGGACTGGTGACTGCATGGATTTTTGACACGCAGTCGCCAGTTATCTTTGGCAAAAAAAATATTTAATGTATATTATGTTCAAAGAAGATAATATGAATATGACCTACAAGTTTACTTCACAAAACAAAAGTGTGATTGTGAATGACCTATTATGTATATGTTATCTGGATTTTGACATCTGTATATTGTAAAATATCATCCCGTGAGAGAAAATATGAAGCACAGGGGCGAGTGAGCGCAGCGGGATGATATTTTACAATATTCCAGCTTTCAAAATTTAGATAACTTTTTATCGTCTTTTATTTATTATTTCTATACTTTATTAGGTTTTGTGTCAAATTCTCCTAAGGTTTCGTGGGAATTGAGGTTCATTCTTTTTTTTTACAAAAGGGGAAATGTTTTGAAGTTATTTTATGACTGCACAATATTTTTTGTCGGCTATCGTTATTAAATTTGAAATGTTTTGATTGAACCATGTTAGAAAATCGAAATAAAGTTGATTTTTTTCATTGCAGAACCTTTCCATTGTTTACATTTGTCTTCCAGTTCCTAGGCACTTTTATGACGTCACAATGTAAACAAAATGGTGGCTCTGCTGAAGTTATCACTGACCTAGTTTCCGTATTTTTTCAAACGTCTCGTTTGTATTTTCGTGTATTGATGACGGCAATTTGTTTACAAAATCGAAAACAGAAAACATAACAGATTCTTTTATTTCACTCGAAACTGATAAAAAGGAAACCGCTTGCCAAACGTTGGGAGAAATTCCTTGATAACTCCAGGTCAACCTCTTGATAAGTTCGGGTCAACCGGATATGGCTTTTGCGGAAGTGCTGTGCAGGCTGAGATAGTCGCAGGGAAAGACGATAAGTAACTATTATACCAGAAAATGGACTTTCTGTCTAATGATATGGGGACAAGTGTTTTTATTTTTCAGGCGAATGCCAATATCGAATATACAACGTTATACATATTTATACGCAAATTATACCATTTTGCATATGTAATAACCGGGTGAAAGTCTAATCGATATCCGTGTCCGGGGCAGATAACTGTTATCTGCCCTGTTTTGATGACGTCATCTAGCAACGTAAACAAAATATGGATGAAGCCGAAGCTTGTTCTCGGTTTAGAAGTGTTTTGAAAAATGAAAAGTCCGAATGTGTTGGTGCCTTAAAATGAAACACCAAAGGGAAACCTTTTTGGTGCTGAAATTTTACAACGTTTTCATTTACAAACAGATGGTGAATATACCTGCTAAAGTCGACATTCAGTATTTCCGGTAATACCCACGTTTTGTTCTATGCACAACCTTTCATTATTTTTTGTCTGATTCCTATGCCCGACAGCTACATAAATGAAATAAAGAGATAACAGGAAACATCTACAATGACTGAAAATCTTATTTATACCACGGCGCCATCACATATAATAAGATATCCTGCATAAATTCTACTTTTTTATTAACAAAAGGTAAAATTATTGAAATACCCCTCCCCCCTAAATTATTAAAAACTTCAATTTTATTTGGACCATAGGGAACCCTATTTGGCTTAAGTACTCTGGGGTTTAACTACTACTTAATTATTACAAGTATCATGCATGCTATGGTTATCTCTCTTTAATAGTTACAATTGATTTGTTATCCCCGGGCTGATATTCTGTCTAATATTGACGTTTAAAGTAATTTAGTTATCGACATAAATGAACTATTATAGTTTCACATTTTACGAACAATCCTGCATATTATATGTTATTCGGGAATCTTCACAGGGGATACGGGTTCATATTCCCTGTCTGTG
>MJUU01036625.1:0-10076 GCA_002080025.1 Modiolus philippinarum | reverse complement strand
GGCTGATATTCTGTCTAATATTGACGTTTAAAGTAATTTAGTTATCGACATAAATGAACTATTATAGTTTCACATTTTACGAACAATCCTGCATATAATTTAATAAACCGTTAAAATATCCAATTATATATTTAGCCTTGAAATGTCCATGTCTTCAATGAACTCATTGGAAACTATCCTCGCCCTTCCGTACTGTGCTATATCATTCACATAGTTCCAATACGGGACTTTCAAGACAGGAACTCTCGTGTAATTGACGGCAGAAACGATCGCCTCGGATACCAGTAAGAAGGAATACTGGATGTCCAAACCTATTGAAATTAATAGATATCAAATAAAACAAACTATTTATGAAATTGAAGTGCATATTTGAAAATTTCCGATATGACAATTCTTTAACTAAACTTTAATTGACGAAAAAAAAATAATAACCTGAAGCGCTACAAATCGATTAAATATAAATCACCCTTAGCTCAACAGTGTTCATTAATTAGTGACTCCCTCTCAATGTATTGATGTATTAATTTTTTACTTATAAAAATAGAACTGTTTCCGGAGAAAACACGATTCAAAAGTCCCATATTCAACACATAAGTCAGCAACTAGGTTCTCGGGATATCTTGTTCATATTACCAAGTCGTGCACTGTGTAGTAAAAAAATTCATTTAAACTTGTTAGAGGTAAAGAGCATAAAATACATATAATGTTCCATGTAACAACCATCCTTTTTATTACTTTTCCTTAATTGTCTCTATAAAAGTAAAAAGGATTTCCAGAGATAATCTTTTACCATATTTTTAAAACATCTCTTTTCCAGATGTATTAGGGTGCTACTTACCGTACTTACAAAGCAATCTTTGACCCTTCTTTCAAAATTACTTTTTGTCGTATGCTTTTTCTGTTCCAGGATAGTGGTCATTGAGTTGGTGGTCTGCCTGTTTTGGGTTTCATTCGCATGTTTATGATACTATAGAGAAACGGGATAGTGAAAGGGGAGGTTTGGGTACCCATAAACCGGTTTAACCCTACCACTGGCTTTTGCTAGTGCCGGTACCAAGTACGGCTATCCCAAGTTCCTATCGTTATTTACGTTTGTCTCTTGTTTTCATTATTGTTATTCTGGTGCAGTTTCTTGTAAATTGTAGCTTGTGATTGTAGTTCCTGGCCATTGTAGGTGTTTGCTGTTATCCTGTTTTTGTAATTACCTGTGCGGTTGGTACTTTCGAATTGATTTATAATATGAAAAAAGGGTTGTCCGGGGTTAATTTATAATTTTTGATCCATTTAGACTCAATTTGTTGTAGTTACCGAAGTAAAATAATGTATTAAACAAAAATCAGTGTCATATCAATCCATTATTAATTATTAGCAATCACTAAATTTACTCTGTTCGAACAAAGAGCCTGGAAATAAACTAATCATTCTTGATAAACACAATTATATATATGAATAATAGGTAATTAAGAAACAGTCATCATATAATTAGGATTTCAAATAAACTGCACGGCATGTAATAACGATGTAAACTCCATTACAACAATAGAGGGATAATAGAACTTAAGTAATATTGTTGTCTATATGGATATTCTATTTCGCTCACCTGGCCGAAAGCGTCAATGTGATCTATTGCTGCACTTGGCGTCCGTAGTCTGTCATCCATTCGTCCATCCGTCATCCATATGTTTACTTTTCACATTTTGATATTCTCCTTTGAAACCATGTTCCGACACGAAAAAGAGCAGAACATAATGAAACATTTGACCCTATAATTTAAAAAAAGATTATTTTCATCATCTGCTCTGAAACTGTTTTAGAAAGTTTAACAAATTAAAAGACATAAAATAACAGGAAACACCCACTTCGGCCAAAATTCACAATTACATGGTCAAAACCCACCAGGAAACTACACAAGAAAAACAACGATAGACACTCGGAATAGCTAGACTTGGATCCGGTAGCTCTAATAAAATCATGTATGGTCAATACGATAGTTTTATTTTTATTTGCATCGGGAAAAAAATCAAAGATATTAGTGGAGATTATAAATTAATATTTGACCCATGAGAATTTTGATCATTTGCTCGGAAACCTTAGAAACAAAAACAATAATAATAATAATAATAAAATAGTTTGATGATGTATCGACAGTCTTATACAAAGACTGTTAATTCCACTTGGATCTAACAAAAACAGGGCTGCATGCGAGGTTCACAGTTAAATAATGCACCCACACATAGGAAACATACCAATAAAGCTAAATTCAACCAAACTTGACAGGAATAATGTATGGAGGGTCCTGTAAACTTTCAACCTGCCCAATGTGATGAAATGAACAAAATAACAACCTCATCATTATATTCCATTGTCATAAAGTCAGCGTGTTGATAGCAAAAATGTAAGTATTTTACGAAAGGATATGGAGTAAATGAACATGAGACCATAACACATGTGTTAACTCCAACTGCAATAATTTTAATGAGCTGTATGGCTATTTCGGAAAATTATTCCTCATCAGCAGTACTAGAACCCAAACAAAGGAAATCCATAATTTCAAAAAATGTTAAAATGCATAAAACCAAACGAAATCCGAATAATGAGTAATATCAAATAAAGCTAAGGACAAAACTACGATGGTGGGAGTCAATCCTTTGGTTTTAGATTAAACTGGTCAAAGTACTGAAATCTTTGTAACTTGGTTGTCAATAGTAATATTTACGGTAGGATGCAGACACAACCTCTCGTCCAAGTTAACTTGGGGAGCAGTCATGAGAACAGTCCTAAGTTTACTTGAAGTTAACTTGGAGCAGTCATAGAATCCTGACTGATCTGACCATTCATAGAGCCCTGACTGCTCTGACCATGCAGTCATAGAGCCCTGACTGCTCTGACCAGTCATAGAGCCCTAACCGCTCTAACCTGTCATAGAACCCTGACTGTTCTGATTAGTCGTAAAGCTCTAAAACAATGCAAGAACTGTAAATACTCAAAATTTAATACAACGATGGATACGTCCCACATCCCCTACCACAAGCACACGATTCACTCCCGGAGATTCACACGACGAAAGCGCAAATTTTTCACACGTTGAGTGCAATTGCCTTCAGTTTTGACGTAATCATATATCAGAACTATCAGAAAAGAGTCACTTTTATGTATTAGAAAATTGAAATACTGTAAATTTCCGTCATTTTGTGAATTAAACAATTAGATAGATAAATAAATAAAACAGCCACAAACATAAAATATCAGAAGAGGTGCATACTTCATTTTCACATTAAAATGATACACCCACAATACTGAAACTTGTTGTAATTTAACCTAAAAAATTTAAGAAAAAGCAGATTTTCTTCACTAAATATTACAGTAGGGTGCAGACATAACCTCTCGTCCAAGTTAACTTGGGGAGCAGTCATGAGAACAGTCCTAAGTTAACTTGAAGTTAACTTGGAGCAGTCATAGAATCCTGACTGCTCTGACCAGTCACAGAGCCCTGACTGCTCTGACCATGCAGTCATAGAGCCCTGACCGCTCTAACCTGTCATAGAATCCTGACTGCTTTGATTAGTCGTATAGCTCTAAAACAATACAAGAACTGTGAATACTCAAATTTAATTCAGCGATGGATACGTCCCACATTCCCTACCACGCGCACACGATTCACACAACGAACGCACAATTAAATTTTTCACACGTTGGGTGCAATTTTTTTCAATTTTGCCGTAACCATATCAGAACTATCAGAAAACAGTCACTTTTATGTACTCGAAAATTGTATTACTGTAAATTTCCGTCATTTTGTAAAATAATCAATAAGATAAATCAGAGACATATATGTCTCTGGATAAATAAATAAACAAAACTGAATAAAAATCAGTCCTGTAGTAAATACAATATCCTGCAAACAGTCACAAACATCAAATATAAGAAGAGGTGCATATTTTATTTTCAACAATATCCTGCAAACAGTCACAAACATCAAATATAAGAAGAGGTGCATATTTTATTTTCACGTTAAAATGATGCACCCACAATACTACAACTTGTTGTAATTTAAACTTAAATATATATATTGGAAAAAGCAAATTTTCTGCATTTGATAGTATATCTATGCCCCCAATACTTCAACTTGCTGTAATTTAACCTAAAATATATAACAAAAGGCAGATTTTCTTGCCTGCAATACTTCAACTTTCTATTATTTATCTTAAAATATATAAGAAAAAGCAGATTTTCTTCATTCGATATTATATCGATGCCTGCAATACTTCAACTTGCTGTAATTTAACATAAAATATATAAGAAAAGGCAGATTTTCTTCATTCGATATTATATACATGGCCGCAATACTTCAACTTTCTGTAATTTAACCTAAAATATATAAGAAAAAGCAGATTTTCTTATTCGATATGATATCGATGCCCGAAATACTTCAACTTTCTGTTATTTAACATGAAATATATATGAAAAGGCAGATTTTCTTCATTCGATATTATATCGATGCCCGCAATACTTCAACTTTCTGCAATTTAACCTAAAATATATTAGAAAAGGCAGATTTCTTCATTAGATATTATATCGATGGCCACAATACTTCAACTTGCTGTAATTTAACATGAAATACATAAGAAAAGGCAGATTTTCTTCATTCGATATTATATCGATGGCAACAATACTTTAACTTTCTGTTACTTAACCTGAAATATTTAAGAAAAAGCAGATTTTCTTCATTCGATATTATATCGATAGGAAAAATGAAAGGATTTGGAGTGAATGTACATGTGACAAAAACGCACACGATACATAGAAAACTCCAGTTTATCAAGGACAGGGCTTTTATTCCTGTCTTCATCTTGATGTTTTCTTCATTCGATATTATATCGATGGCCACAATACTTCAACTTGCTGTAATTTAACATGAAATATATAAGGAAAGGCAAATTTTCTTCATTTGATATTATATCGATGGCCAAAATACTTCAACTTTCTGTAATTTAACCTAAAATATATAAGAAAAAGCAGATTTTCTTCATTCGATATTATATCGATGCCTGCAATACTTCAACTTTCTGTTATTTAACCTAAAATATATAAGAAAAGGCAGATTTTCTCATTCGATATGATATCGATGCCCGCAATACTTCAACTTCCTGTAATTTAACATGAAATATATAAGAAAAGGCAGATTTTCTTATTTGATATTTTATCGATGCCCGCAATACTTCAACTTGCTGTTATTTAACATGAAATATATATGAAAAGGCAGATTTTCTTCATTCGATATTATATCGATGCCCGCAATACTTCAACTTTCTGTTATTTAACCTAAAATATATTCTAAAAGGCAGATTTCCTTCATTCGATATTATATCGATGGCCAAAATACTTCAACTTATTGTAATTTATCGTAAAATATATAAGAAAAAGGCAGATTTTCTTTATTCGATATTATATCGATTGCAACAATGCTTAAACTTTCTGTAATTTAACCTAAAATTTTTAAGTAAAAGCAGATTTTCTTCATTCGTTATTATATCGATGCCTGCAATGCTTCAACTTCCTGTTATTTAACCTAAAATATATAAGAAAAAGCAGATTTTCTTCACTATATATTATATCGATGCCTGCAATACTTCAACTCTCTGTTATTTAACCTAAAATATATTAGAATAGGCAGATTTTCTTCATTCGATATTATATCGATGGCCACAATACTTCAACTTGCTGTAATTTAACATGAAATATATAAGAAAAGGCAAAATTTCTTCATTTGATATTATATCGATGGCCAAAAAACTTCAACTTTCTGTAATTCAACCTAAAATATATAAGAAAAAGCAGATTTTCTTCATTCGATATATTCGATGGCTGCAATACTTCGACTTTTTGTTATTTAACCTAAAATATATAAGAAAAGGCAGATTTTCTCATTCGATATGATATCCATGCCCGCAATACTTCAACTTCCTGTAATTTAACATGAAATATATAAGAAAAGGCAAAATTTCTTCATTTGATATTATATCGATGGCCAAAATACTTCAACTTTCTCTAATTTAACCTAAAATATATAAGAAAAAGCAGATTTTCTTCATTCGATATATTCGATGCCTGCAATACTTCAACTTTCTGTTATTCAACCTAAAATATATGAGAAAAGGCAGATTTTCTCATTCGATATGATATCGATGCCCGCAATACTTCAACCTCCTGTAATTTAACATGAAATATATAAGAAAAGTTAACTTGGCGAGAGGTTATGTCTGCACCCTACTGTATATCGATGCTCGCAATACTTCAACTTTCTGTAATTTAACCTAAAATATTAAGAAAAATCAGATTTTCTTCATTCGATATTTTATCGATGACCGCAATACTTCAACTTTCTGTAATTTAACCTAAAATATAGAAGAAAAGGCAGATTTTCTTATTTGATATTATATCGATGCCCGCAATACTTCAACTTGCTGTTATTTAACATGAAATATATATGAAAAGGCAGATTTTCTTCATTCGATATTATATCGATGCCCGCAATACTTCAACTTTCTGTTATTTAACCTAAAATATATTATAAAAGACAGATTTTCTTCATTCGATATTATATCGATAGCCAAAATCCTTCAACTTACTGTAATTTAACCTAAAATATATAAGAAAAAGGCAGATTTTCTTTATTCGATATTATATCGATTGCAACAATGCTTAAACTTTCTGTAATTTAACCTTAAATATTTAAGTAAAAGCAGATTTTCTTCATTCGTTATTATATCGATGCCTGCAATGCTTCAACTTTCTGTTATTTGACCTAAAATATATAAGAAAAAGCAGATTTTCTTCACTATATAATATATCGATGCCTGCAATACTTCAACTTTCTGTTATTTAACCTAAAATATATTAGAATAGGCAGATTTTCTTCATTCGATATTATATCGATGGCCACAATACTTCAACTTGCTGTAATTTAATATGAAATATATAAGAAAAGGCAAAATTTCTTCATTCGATATTATATCGATGGCCACAATACTTCAACTTTCTGTAATTTAACCTCAAATATATAAGAAAAAGCAGATTTTCTTCATTCGATATTATATCGATGCCTGCAATACTTCAACTTTCTGTTATTTAACCTAAAATATATAAGAAAAAGCAGATATTCTTTATTCGATATTATATCTATGCCCACAATACTTCAACTTGCTGTAATTTTGCATGAAATATATAAGAAAAAGCAGATTTTCTTCATTCGATATTATATCGATGCCTGCAATACTTCAACTTGTTGTTATTTAACATGAAATATATATGAAAAGGCAGATTTTCTTCATTAGATATTATATCAATGCCCGCAATACTTCACCTTTCTGTAATTTAACCTAAAATATATTAGAAAAGGCAGATTTTTTCATTCGATATTATATCGATGGCCACAATACTTCAACTTGCTGTAATTTAACATGAAATATATAGAATAGGCAGATTTTCTTCATGAATAGTATATAGCCCAAAACATATGATACTTTATATGTTAATATTTTTTAAATTTTAAAGTTGCAGTTTTAAATATCTATATTATCTTTCAAAAAACAGAAATAAGGGTACGACCAGTTGATTTTCAGGGGTGGGAATTTTGGCGATTTTGTAAATAAATAATTTAATCTTGGTCCCAGCTGGGACTTATACTAGTCCCAGGTCCCAGAGAAAACACATAAATATTTTAATGCTACTTGTCGTGGAGATAAATAATTTATTTGTTGGAAATTTTCATGAAAAATAAATTAATTTTTCAAGGCGAAGAAAACGGGCAAATATATCTATAAAATGTGGTCTTCTGAATAAAAGTGGCGCACGTTAAACGAGACACGCAATGCTCGATAACGCACACGCTTTACACGACGAGTGCTAATTTGAGAATATTGAACGTTTCCATTGCTGTAACATTAAAGCAGTCAGGGCTCTATGACAGGTCAGAGCAGTCAGGATTCTATGACTGGTTAGAGCGGTCAGGGCTCTATGACCAGAACAGGTCAGAGCAGTCAGGGCTGTACGACCAGAACAGGTCAAAGCAGTCTGGATTCTATGACCAGAACAGGTCAGAGCAGTCAGGGCTCTAGAACAGTTCTAAAGTTAACTTAGAGTAACTTTTATGACTGCTCTATGACTGGTCAAACTTGAAAACGGTCCTAAGTTAACTTAGAAGAGTTTTTATGACTGGTTCAAGTTAACTCGGCGAGAGGTTATGTCTGCACCCTACTGTATATCGATGCTCGCAATACTTCAACTTTCTGTAATTTAACCTAAAATATTAAGAAAAAGCAGATTTTCTTCATTCGATATTTTATCGATGACCGCAATACTTCAACTTTCTGTAATTTAACCTAAAATATAGAACAAACAGCAGATTTTCTTCATTCGATATTATATTGATGCCCGCAATACTACAACTTGCTGTAATTTATCCCTAAATACATAAGAAAAGGCAGATTATTTTCATTCGATATTATAAAGATGCCCGCAATTCTCCAACTTTCTGTAATTTAAGCGTAACTATAAAAGAAAAGGCAGATTTTCTTCATGTGATATATCGATGGCCGCAATACTTCAACTTGTTGTAATTTAACCTAAAATATATTAGAAAAGGCAGATCTTCTTCATTCGATATTATATCGATTCCCGCAATACTTCAACTTACTGTAATTTAACCTAAAATGTATATGAAAAAGCAAATTTCTTCATTCGATATTATATCGATGTCTGCAATACTTCAACTTTCTGTTATTTAACCTAAAATATATAAGAAATAGCAGATTTTCTTCATTCCATATTATATTCATGCCCGCAATACTACAACTTGCTGTAATTTAACATGAAATATATAAGAAAAAGCAGATTTTCTTCATTCGATATTATATCGATTGCAACAATGCTTAAACTTTCTGTAATTTAACCTAAAATTTTTAAGTAAAAGCAGATTTTCTTCATTCGTTATTATATCGATGCCTGCAATGCTTCAACTTTCTGTTATTTAACCTAAAATATATAAGAAAAAGCAGATTTTCTTCACTATATATTATATCGATGCCTGCAATACTTCAACTTTCTGTTATTTAACCTAAAATATATTAGAATAGGCAGATTTTCTTCATTCGATATTATATCGATGGCCACAATACTTCAACTTACTGTAATTTAACATGAAATATATAAGAAAAGGCAAAATTTCTTCATTCGATATTATATCGATGGCCACAATACTTCAACTTTCTGTAATTTAACCTAAAATATATAAGAAAAAGCAGATTTTCTTCATTCCATATTATATTCATGCCCGCAATACTTCAACTTGCTGTAATTTAACATGAAATATATAAGAAAAAGCAGATTTTCTTCATTCGATATTACATCGATGGCAGCAATACTTCAATTTTCTGTAAATTAACCTAAAATATATAACAAAAGGAAGATTTTCTTCATTCGATATTATATAGATGCCCGCAATACTTCAACTTTCTGTTATTTAACCTAAAATATATAAGAAAAAGCAGATATTCTTCATTCGATATTATATCTATGCCCACAATACTTCAACTTGCTGTAATTTTGCATGAAATATATAAGAAAAGGCAGATTTACTTCATTCGATATTATATCGATGCCTGCAATACTTCAACTTGCTGTTATTTAACATGAAATATATATGAAAAGGCAGATTTTCTTCATTAGATATTATATCAATGCCCGCAATACTTCACCTTTCTGTAATTTAACCTAAAATATATTAGAAAAGGCAGATTTTTTCATTCGATATTATATCGATGGCCACAATACTTCAACTTGCTGTAATTTATCATAAAATATATAGAAAAGGCATATTTTCTTCATGAATAGTATATAGCCCAAAACATATGATACTTTATATGTTAATATTTAAATTTTAAAGTTGCAGTTGTAAATATCTATATTATCTTTCAAAAAACAGAAATAAGGGTACGACCAGTTGATTTTCAGGGGTGGGAATTTTGGCAATTTTGTAAATAAATAATTTAATCTTGGTCCCAGCTGGGACTTATACT
>MJUU01036624.1:113160-141587 GCA_002080025.1 Modiolus philippinarum | reverse complement strand
GGCCGCCAGCGGGGAGCATAGTTTTAACATTGGACCCTATGGGAAAGACATTCAAAGATTTTTTTCTCAGAAGCTACCCATCCAGTTATAACCAATCTAAGCCACAATGGTCCTTCGGCGGTCCCATCCAAAAAATATATCTGGTAGGTCCGTACCTCATCCAAGATGGCCACCATCTGGACCATAGTTTTTACATTGGCCCTATTGATTTTAAGGGGAACCTCTGCCCAAATTTTTTGAATTTTTATTTGAAAAGTGGTCTGCATGTTTTAATTTCAGCACTATGTATTACTTTAATTATAAGGGGAACCCCTGCCCAAATTTTTTTGAATTGTGTTCTGTTATGGGTTGAAATGGATGGTGGATCTTTTGGTTGCTATGGAAACCAAACAAGAATACTTTAATTTTAGAAAAAAAAGTATTCTGCTAAATTTTATTTTTCGTTTTTCCTATTAGAAATGCCTTTTATCTATGTCAGCCATGGTCCAGGTGAGCGATACAGGCTCTTGAGAGCCTCTTGTTTTACAATCAAGCAATTAACCTTATATTTGTTATAGTTGAAAGGACATGCTACTCCTTATGTTTTATTTATCTATTATTGTTTCAATGATATAAGTAGTAGGATCCAGAATCCTACCAGTAAAAATCAGGCTCTCCCAGGAGATATTGGAATTCCGATTTATACTGAATAAAATCCAGTACAAATTGGAATTCTAATTTTTCCCATTAGAAATTAGAATTCCAATTTGTACTAGGAGGATTCTGGATCCTACTGGATTCCAATATGTACTGTAACGTAACCATACCTTCTCTTTGATACAAACTATATTGCAATGGAAGAAATATACATCGGCATTTTCTCTTTATCTAACGGTAGTGTTCCTTCGTCGGTATATGAAAATAAAAATATGTAGTTTGGTGAAATTTTTCATGGTTCATGTGTTTGATCAGACTGGGACAAACCAGAGGACAGTAAAAGTTTTTCTTCAGTGTCAAAAAAGTATATGTATATTTTCTAAAAATTAAAGTTTGACTTCACACAAGAATGCATACGAATTAGGACCACCGTCGTGCCATTTGTACTTATCAGGTGGTGAAATAAACAAAATTGTTTCCCCTGGCGAATTACCAGGTTCAGTGTCCAGCCAGTTGAAGTACTTTATCTCAGTGCCATCGCTATATACCCACTTCCCTCCAATCTTTCTTCCTTGTATGTATATTCTAGTTGCAACAGCAGTGATTGTACCTGCAAAGACCCGTAAACCATCATCTCCTAATTATTAGATAATTATCTCAAAATTCTGAGAATTAACTCATAGTTATGAGAATCGATCACATAATTATGAAATATGAGATAAAACATTTTATAATTATGAGATAACCTTATAATTATGAGATGTTATCTCATAATTATGACATACGATCTCATAATTATGAGATACTTTTTCATAATTATGAAATTATTATCTCAGAATTTTGACTTATTACTTCGTAATTATGAGATAATATCTCATAGCTATGAAATAATATCTCATAACTATGAAATAATATATAATAAATATGTTATGATTATAAAATAATATGCAATAATTATGACATAATTGTCTCATAATCATGAGATATTTTTTCATAACCATGAGATATTTTCACATAATCATGAGAAATTATGTCATAATTAAGAGTATTTTTGTCTTCGTTTGGCATCAATACGCTTCCGTGAACTTTCATTAAGAAATCATATAATTATTTCAAAATACAAAATTTAACCTCTTCTTAGGGACCGACCATTTAACCTGAAGGGGGGGTTATGGTTTTTTTTCTGGACAGCAGAAATTTTTTATTTTTTGCACGTGTATCAACAAAATATTTTTTTTCAAAATTAACATTATTTTTTTGGGCAGAAAGCCTCCATCAGAAAATTTTTTTTCATCATTTTTGCAGCCAAAATATTTTTTTCACATAAAATCGGATCCAAAATATTTTTTTAGAAAAAACCATAACCCCCCTTCAAGTTAAATGGTCCCTTAGTCGGAAGACTTTGACATTATTACACAAATTCGTGGAAAAAAAATTACGTCAGGACCAACAGTTTTTGAAAGGACTGCTGTTCAGTATTCTCTCTCTACATGAAAATAGTTTTGTTAGATCTGTACTTTCAGCTCAATATTGAAATAGTCATGTCCTGATATCGTTACTTGAACTTGAAATAGATGTTCACATATCAACGAGTTGTCGCCCGCTGTTTTATTCCGATCCTTTTATCGCCATATGTGGTCATTCGAAAATCGAAATAGCACTGATATAGACGACTAATCAGGCGAGATAACTCGTACAATGTTGAGGATGCATATGATAGAAGTCACCATTTGGCAGTTCGCTACAATATTTCTGTTTCGCAAATCATAGTAGACATTTTTGAGTAGATCTAGAGTTTATCACCGACAAACACTGACTATAGTAAAAACAGGACTTTTAATCAACAATGTGACGATTTTGCGCGCAATGCACATCGTTGCCATTCCCTTAATTTTTGTTAATTATGTACGTAGTCGGGACGACATATTGTTTTTGGTCCGTTTCTTGGTTATTATTATGTCGCCCCAGACGTAGTCGGGACGACATATTGTTCTTTGTCTGTTTCTTTGTTATTTTTCTTTATTATTATTATTCGTTCTTTCTTCCAATGATTTTTGTCCACGCATTTTCTCAAAGATGCATGGACAGAATTCATTCATACTTGGCACAAAATTGGATAACCAAGAGGTGATGTGCATGGACCAACAAAAATTTTCAAAATGGCCGCCATTTCCAAGATGGATGCTAAGTTACGATCGACTGATTTTGGACATATTTTTTGGTTTTCAAAAGCCAACAAGCACAGATGGATGAAAGTTTATGGAAAGCTTAATTCTGCCTATTGTTGTGCAGCTTCCACCTTATTTTGGTCATGATCAGAAAAACAACATGGCCGCCTTTGCCGAAAATAGGTTAACATTGAACCCTAGGGGAAAACACTTTCATGACCTTTTTCAGGAAATGGTCAGATGTAATCAAAGGAATCTTGGCAGGTAGTTAGAACACCATAACAATAAGTGCAGTCTATAATTTGTTTTTCAAAATGGCTGCCATTTCCAAGAATGGCCGCCAAAATACGTCAAAATTTCAACTTTGTCCAATTTCAACGAAAATTGATTTCTAGGTAGATTTTGACGTTGCGAACAAGATGGAATCATCGAATGGGATGTCAGGGGTGACATCAGCTATTGCTCGCAATTGCAAATCTAGTATTGTTATTGCTTTTCTCTTTTATTTTCTTACAATGATTTTTGTCCGGCTTCGTTCTCAAAGATGCCTGAACAGAATTCATTCATACTTGGCACAAAGTTGAAACACTATGAGAAGATGTGCATGCACTAACAAAAATTTTCAAAATGGCTGCAACTTTCAAGATGGCCGCCATTTTACGTCAAAATATTGAGTATTCAATAAGTCAGGAAGTGAATGGCAGAATTTATTCATATATTGTACTAATGTTTAAAAAAATGAGAGGAAGGAATTCATGCGAAATAATTTTGCAAAATGTCTGTCATATTCAAGATGGCCTCCAAAATACGCCATATTTTTAACATTGTCCGATTTCAATGCAAATTGATTTCTAGGTAGATTTTGACACTAGAAACAAGGTGGAATCATCGACTTGGACGTCTAGGGCGACATCAGCTATTGATTGCAATTGCAAATCTTGTTTTTCATTATTCTTTCTTTCTTCCACGGATTTTGTCCGCCTATTTTCTCAATGATGCCTGGACACAATTCAATCATACTTGGCACAAAGTTGGACCACCATAAGAAAATGTGCATGCACCGGCAAAAATTTTCAAAATGGCCACCAATTCCAAGATGGCCGCTATATTACGTTAAACATTGAGATTTTAAATCTCAGGAACAGCATGGCAGAATTGTTCATATTTTTTTTAAATGTTCCACTAGATGAGAGGAAGGAATCCATGCAAAAACAAATTCAAAATGACCGCCATTTCCAAGATGGCCGCCTAAATACTTAAAAATTTAAAATTTGTCCTATTTCAACAAAAATTGATTTCTAGCTAGATTCTGACACTGCGAACAAGATGGGAACACCGAATTGGCTGCCAGGGGCGACATCAGCTACTGCTTGCAATTGCAAATCTAGTTTATTTTGTCCTTGTCCTGTTTTCTCCATTTATTTTTCATGTGAATTGTCGTATCTTTTGTCCCTGTTTGCTTCGGTATTAGTTTGTCGATGTTTTATGTTATTGTATCTAACACTAAGGTAAAACGTCACAACATGAAGCCATATTATTAATATCGAAAAGTTGTAAGTTTTCAAGTATCGACTATTTACTCACTGAGATATTGTTCAACATGGGCTTGTTTTACAGGATTATCAATTTTTATGAGTTCACCACCCTCTGTTTTACATTTATACGAGGCCGAATTGTATTGGTATCGCAGTGAATGATATTTGATGCATAAACAAATTTCTGCAAAAACTGAATAACCTTTTCCAACAGGACATCCAGTATAGCAATCTGAAAACAGAAGTAGTATTTTATAACAAAATATGACATAAAAGTGCATAAAAACAGCAATATCTCCACACTATTACGCTATTAATTAATAAAGGGAAAGAGCTTTTATTCTCCGTGCGAGAGATGTAAGCTCTCTATTTACTTCAGTTATGGTGTACTTGTTCGTGAGAAAATTTCTCCTATGGATTTACTCTCATGCTTCCAAATTTGGTGTTTGTCTATATCTTGTAATCGTCAACTAGCTTAAGACTCTATCGCTTTTTGACGGGCAATGGATGACAGTGATTGTAAAAACACTTTGCTAGTTTAATTAAATAAAAGCGTTACTCCTTTGCTTTGTACTACCATGTATTTGTAGAAAATGTATCTCATTTACTCCGTATCCTTTCATTGTTTATTTACTTATATGAACACAGATCAGCTACATATTATTTAAAATTACATAATACTTCTCAGTTTTACCTACATTATTCTATAGTAAGCAAATTTTAGCTTTATATTACTAATCAAAAGCAGAATACATTTACCATTAGTAGAATTATTAACAAATTTTTAGGTTTTAATCACATTTATTATGAGCGCTTGTAAACATTTAACTTAAAATGTATGAGAGCTGAGTTGTTTCAGATTTTAACAGGAAACTATTTGCTGTTGTGATACCAATTCTAACTAAATTTGTTATTTTATGCGATTTGTTCTTGCAAAAGTTCAGAAACAGTCCGCTCCTTTGTTCTTGCAGATGTTCAGAACAGTCCGCTTCATTAAATGTTTTTTTTAAATTTATGTCACATTCAAATTTTTTGTTGCACTGTCTTCAATTACGGGATTTCTGAATTATACTGTATCAACACAACCTCAATAATTATGGATGTATGAAAAACTTTTGACAAACCTGATGATATTTGAACTGTAATAGGGTCGTTTTGCCACGCAAATACAATATTTCTTTTAACATGTATTTGAATCATTATTCTGGCCCCTTCCTTGAAGTATACCGGTATATCTTAATGTTTGTTATTTATAAGCTAGCTTATAAATGTATATTTTCCTGTCGGTCTTAGTTTTTCCTACCAAGTTTTCTTTCTACAGCTTCTAATTTGCTCTCTAATTCTTCATGCTGTTTTATTAGTTGGTTCTGTTTTCCCTTCAAGTCACTGTTCTCGGCACCAAGGGTTGATATATTTTCTGCTACTTTCTGCAGTGAGGCATCTGTTTGAGATTTCAATTTTAAAGACATATTACAAATACTGAAAACGAACTAATATTCGCTAGCGATTTATTTAAGCGATTTTCACCAACACAAAAATATTCAAACTCTCATACAAAAGCAACAACAGAAATAGAACATCGCGAAAATTGGTTGCCAAGAAGTTGACCAGGTGAGGCAAAACGCGAGACAAAGTATCCACAAAAAATAAATTGGTTTACAATAAAACAAAAAATGACATTCGGAACGTTTCTATTTTTGTAATAACGTATGTCATTCATATCATTTTTGTATCAAAAAATATATTTACAAAATGTTAAGTCAGTATAAATATGTTTGTGTGATATGTTAGCTTTCATATATCTTTCGTTTTATTGTCTTCCAAAATATTGGTATGGCAGGTCTTGATAAGTATATCTAGTTTGAATATTCAAGCTGGACATGAATGACCTGTGATTGGAAAAGATTTCATCATTGTCAAATGAAACTTTTATGTATGTAGCACTACCTGGTGTATTGTGATCAATGTTTAATTTTATGATGAGGCAATTGTAATAATATGCTTTACATAAACAAGAGGCTCTCAAGAGCCTGTATCGCTTACCTTGACCATTGAGATCAATGGCATTTCCAATAGGATTCAGAATTTAAACTTCTTTCCCTACAAAAGGCAACCTTGGATTGGATGCAGACATGCCAGATGCAAATTCTGAATGGGGCACCAAAGGACTTTTATGATCAAATTTGGTTCCAACTGGATCAGTGTTTTCAAAAACCTAATTCTTTTAATGGAATTTAATATAAACTATGTCCCCGCTGGTGGCCATCTTGAATGAGGTACCGATTTGAAGGATGCCTTTTTTGTAGGGCACAATCTAAGAACCATTGTGAATAAGTTTGGTTCTAACTGGACCATGCAGTAGTTTCTGAGGAGATCTTTGAATTTGTTTTCCAAAGTACCTTTCTGTTCTAATTGGACAATTTGTTTCCGAGATGATCTCTGAATGTGTTTGAATGCATTACCCATTTGGTCCAATTTCAGACCACCTTTCCAAAAAAAAAAATCTGGAAGGGGTTCCTTTAACAATTTATTCAATAAAAACTGCTGAAATCAAAACATTATAAGGTCCCTTTCAAAAAAAATATTTGGCCAGAAATCCAGTACATGTACAACTCATATCAGACCCCTATTCAAAAACAATTGCTTAGGGGTTCCCCCTAATATCTAGGAAATACATATTGCTGAAATTCAAAACATTCTGAGCCCTCTCTTTAAAATATTTGGGTAGGGGTTCCCCTAGTAATCTAGTTTATATATATTGCTCAAATCATAAATAAAATATGTAGCAGACTTTTAAGTCTTCTGGTTTGGTTTCCATGCCAACTGAGACCTCCAGCATCCATTACAACCCTTGTCAGACCACAATTAAAAAAAATTGGCAGAGGTTCCCCATATAATCTCCATGATCTAGGTAAAACATATTGCTGACATAGAAGATTTTTGAATATTTTCCCATATGGGTCCAATGTTAAACTTCGGTCCAAGTGGCCGCCATCTTGGATGAGGTACAATCATGAGCGACATAATTTTTAAAGGGGGCCACTTATGGAATATTGCGACCAAATTTGGTTTCAATTGGCTTAGTGGTTTCAGAGGAAATTTTTTTTAATATTTGCCCACAGGGTCTAATGTCGAACTCCGGTCCCCGCTTGCGGCCATCTTGGTTCGGGTACTGACCCGAGCGACACAATTTTTAAAGTTGACAATCTAGGACTATTGAAGCCAAGTTTGGTTTCAATTGGCCGAGTAGTTTCAAAGAAGAAGATTTTTAAATGTTTTTTCCCAAAGGGTCCAATGTTAAACTATGGTCCCCGATGGCGGCCATCTTGGATGAGGTACTAACATAAGCGACACAAATTTTTTTTCAAAGGGGGCCACCAATGGACTATTGTGAGCAAGTTTGGTTTTAATTGGCTTAGTGGTTTCAGAAGAAAAGATTTTTGAATATTTTCCTATAGGGTCCAATATTAAACTTTGGTCCCCGCTGGCGGCCATCTTGGATCAGGTACGGACCCAAGCGACACAATTTTTAAAGGGAAAGGGAACCATCTAAGGACTATTGTGGCATAGTTTGGTTCCAATTGGCTCAGCATTTTTAGAGGGGATGATCTTTGAATGTGTTTTCCCATAGGGTCCAATGTTAAAACTATAGTCCCCACTGGCGGATATCTTGGATGAGATACGGACACAATATCTAAAGGGGGCCATCCAAGGACTTTAGTGACCAAGTTTGGTTTCAATTGGCCCAGTGGTTTCAGAGGAGATCTTTGAATGAAAAGTTTACGGACGACGGAAGACGGACGAAAAATGATGGCAAAAGCTCAGCCTGGCATAGCCAGGTAAGCTTAATATGTAGCGGTATACTTTTTTTCTAAAATTTCAAATTTTCTTGTCTGGTTTCCATGGCAACTAAGAGCCCCTCCATCCATTACTACCTATATCAGACCACAATTCAAAAAAAAATTGGGCAGGGGTTCCCCTTATATTCAAAGTAATGCATATTGCTGAAGTCAAAGCATTCAGAGACCCCTTAAAAAAGAAAAGTGGTAAAGATTGTCCTCATAAACTGCTGTTATTATAACATGTTTGAAAAGAAGATTAAGGTTATAACCTCCCTTAGTTTAATTATCTCCTTTTTAAAATTTTCACTTTTCATTATATCTATCTCTGAATTATAGACACTCCCTACAAAGTGTGTTGATGTACATAATTAGAACTATTTGATACATATAGTACAAGTTCTAGTAATAAAAAGAATATTTCTGCTTGAAAAATAAAACTTTTGTAGCTATTATTGTTATTAAATCATTTTAGGCTTGAATGTGTTTCACATTTAACCATAGGTGTGCCCTACTGACCGCCACCTTGTACTGTAAGGACATAAGGACCGCTTTTGGACAGGACCATCTAACCACAATTGTGACACAGTTTGGCTCTATTCTTGCACTTGCACTTGACTAGTAGTTTGTGAGCAGATCTTTGATTTTCCATAGTGCCCAATTTAAACTATATTCCCCGCCGGTGGCCATCTTGGATGAGGTATGGACCTGTCGGATACCTTTCTTGAAAGGGATCATCTAAGGACCATTGTTACTAAGTTTGGTTCTAATTGGACCGGTATCTTCTGAGAAGGAGATATTTAAATGTGTTTCCCATAGGGTCCAATATTAAAACTTTGTTCCCCGCTGGCGGCCATCTTAGATGAGGTAAGTACCTGTCGGATACCTTTTTTAGAAGGGGCCATCTAAGGACCATTTTGACTAGGTTTGGTTCTAATTTGACTAGTAGTTTCTGAGAAGAATATCTTTGAATGTGTTTTCCATAGGGTCAAATGTTAAAACAATGTTCCCCGCTGGCGTCCATCTTGGATGAGGTATGGACCTGTCGGATACCTTTTTATGAAGGGACCATCTAAGGACCATTGTGGCTTAGTTTTGTTCTAATTGGACTAGTAGTTTCCGAGAAGATATTTGAATGTGTTTTCCCATAGGGTCAAATGTTAGAACTGTGTTCCCCGCTGGCGGCCGTCTTGGATGAGGTATGGACCTGTCGGATACCTTTTTTGGAAGGGACCATCAAAGGACCATTGTTACTAAGTTTGATTCTAATTGGACTAGCAGTCTCTGAGAAGAAAATCTTTGAATGTATTTCCCATAGGGTCTAATGTTAAAACTATGTTCTCCGCTGGTGGCCATTTGGACGAGGTATGGACCTGTCGGATACCCTTTTTTAGAAGGGACCATCTAAGGACCATTGTGGCTAAGTTTGGTTCTTATTGGACTAATAGTTTCTAAGAAGAAGATCTTTGAATGCGTTTTCCATAGGGTCCAATGTTAAAACTATGTTCCCCGCTGCAGGCCATCTTGGATGAGGTACAGACCTGCCGGATACAATTTTTAAAGAGGACCACCCAAAAACTATTGTGACCAAATTTGGTTCCAATTGGCCCAGATGTTTCAGAGGAGAAGATCTTTGAATGAAAAGTTTACGACGGACGACGGACGCCAAGTGATGGCAAGAACTCACCCTGGCATAGCCAGGTGAGCTAAAAGGATGTTATTAGAAGCCTTGACTACATATACAACAAGATATCGTATTTGTCATTTGATATAGAGAGGCAATTACTGGCTTCATGATCTTCAAATATAGACTTAGGTCGACCTATATTGGGTACCAAAATTACACAAAAATCCATATAAGGAAAGATACATCGCAGGATCTTCATTTTGTTAACTACTGAATTGTCTATCGAATTAAGATTTTGCTGGCAGTCAAAGACAGGCATCAAGCATACTGTGAAACTATTCATTAATTGATATAAATCACGTGTGGATACTTAAAAATTCGAAGGATTTATTGGAAAATCTTAAATCCCGTTCATTTTCTAAAATACCATGGCTTAAAACATTTGATTTTTCCACACTGTATACCATGCTTCCTCATTATCAAGTGAAATCACGAAAAATGTCGATTAAAAAAAATTGTCGTTTGAGGTTATAAATCCACATTTTTCTCAAAAACCAATTTAAAAGGGAAATAGAAAAAAGAAGGGAAACGGGGAATGTGTCAAAGAGACAACGAACCAAAGGGGAGTAGCCACCATAAGATCTTCAATGAACGGTGAGAAAACCCCACACCCAACGGCAGGTCGGAGTCGGCCCCTGAATAAAGGGCAATCAAGTTCTGCGAAATAAACATCATCCTAGACTCCTATAGACATAAAGTAAACTAACTAGAAAAAAGACAAGACACACAAAGGCTTAATAAACTTCCTGACTTAGGACAGGCGCAAACCTGCTGCGGCGGGGTTAAACTAGTTTTATTGGATCCAAACCTTCCCCCTACAGCCAATGTGATAAATAAAAAAAACAATCGTAACAACAGTAAAATTCAGTTGGCAACAGGACTGAGTCAATTGTGAAAAATGAAACTGGAGGAACTAAATATACGGACATAAACATGAAATCACAAGAGTCTACTAGCAGTTAACTGACATGCCAGCTCCAGACCCATTACCAACTGACAAAGTAAGTTATGTACCCTCAGTATACAGCTTCCACCAAGAGTATAAAGTATATGCTACGTTGAAAAACAAGTGTGCAGTAGGCTTGATTTTCTAAATGATAATATAATTGTCACATTTGGAGGTGCTATTTATCAACAACAAGTTGGCATACCAATGGTTAATAATTGGACTCCTGTACTCGAAGACTTGTTTTTGTTTTCTTACGAGACTGAATTTCTTCACGGACTCGTAAAAGATAATAAAATAAAAGATGCAAGAATCTTAAATCTGACTTATAGATATATTGATGATATTCTTTCAATAAAGCACCTTTTGCTAATTGGATCACATTAATATATCCACCAGAACCAAAGATAAAGGAAACGACAGAAACTAATTTTTGGGACTTATCAAGGAATTGACGAAAATGGTCATCTTAGTGCTAAATTTACGACGAAAGGAACGATTTTAATTTCAAAATTATAAATTTCCCCAACATCGACAGTAATATTCCTACTTATGGGTACCCATAAACCGGTTTAACCCTACCGCTGGCTGTTGCCAGTGCCGGTACCAAGTCCGGCTATCCCGAGTTCCTATTGTATCTATGTTTGTCTTTTGTCATTTTGTTTTTTTTTTGCTTGTGCAGTTCCCTGGTTGATTGTGACATGTGATTGTAATGTTCGACCATTGTAGGTGTTTCCTGTTATCTTCCTTTCATTAATTCTCCTGCTCACGGGTTGTATGTTTCACAGTTGATTCGTTACGTGAGAGCTAGCACAAATTATACAGGCTTTCTCATTAGACATAGTTATCACCGTGACCGCCCTATTTATCAAGGCTACAAAAAATTCCACCTCATACGATCATTAAAAAAGTTCTTTAATAGATATCAGTCCCTTGTGAAAAAAACTGAAGTTTCGGTCCGAACTCTGATTCAAGATTCTATTTTTACTTAGTACTGTAATAATCATTTCTTTTAGCTGTCTACGACCTTTCAATAGCAATTACTGTTGTGATGCTACCGGACACTACCGCAATGGAACGGGAGATTTGGCATGCCATAAAACCGGTGTAACCCGCCCTCCCCATTTCTTTTGAAATGCCTGTTTCAAGTCAGGACTATTGCAGTCGGCATTTCTCCGGTGGTTTCCGCGTAATTTGTATATTTGTCTCATGAACTTCGACTCTTGACAACTCTGATCGGTAATTGTGTTATTACCCCCATTGGATTGGGTTTATATGACACTGTTTAATTCTGCTAAAACAATGCATTAAAACATTAAAACAGAACAAAGCAATGAAAAGGTCATAAAATAGCGCAGTTGTATCAATTAAATATACAACACAATTATGCATTATTCCAATAGAAAAGATAGCAGGAAACACCTACAATGGCCGAAAATTACAATTACATGGTACAATCCATCAGGAAACTACACAAGAAAAACACTAATAAAAATTCAAAAGACAAATATAAACGATAGAAATTTTGAATAGCCGGAAGTGGTACCTGCACTAGCAAAAGCTAAGGTAGGGTTAAACCGCTTTAAGGGTTCCCAAACCTCCCTTTTCTCTCTCCCCTTTCTCTATCCCGTTTAAGACAAAACGTAATTTTGAAAGTTGGGTCAAGGAGTGCTCGCCGCTAAACTGCCGGCTAGCTCAAGCAGCCTAATCAGATGATAAAACTCTGTCGCACTACGGAAGAAATGTACGTAAAGAAAAATATTCACATAAAAACACAATACATATTAATAGCTATTCACACTCATATCAATCGGCACGAAGCAATAGTAGAATAAATGATTATTAACATCCTATTAAGTAGTATCATAAAGCTAATGTTACCGATAGTAGACAGAAGGCTTTCATCTAGTGCTGCCACTTTTGTTTCTATTACTGATGACAAGATGGTAACGACTGACTGGCTGTAGTTTTCTCTGATTTCAAAATCTGCAATGGTTTTAAAATATTCATACTATGAAAAGTACTGACATTGCAGTTAATTAAAAACTGGATAGTTATCAACACTATTCTATCCAATCAGCGAATCAAGATACATTAATTGTAGGTACATTTCTCAATTTCATTAAATGATCATATATTTATTTGTGTGAATTCAACATTAAAATGATCAAACACTTATTTTTGACCCCATATATCGGGGTAAGATGTACATGCACATCAAATCCGTTGACATACTATGAAAAACTTACAAGAGGAATCCAAAGAAAAAATCGCATCGAAATCAAACGAAAAAAAAAATACTAATAATGAAAATTGCTATTTGGCCCTGTGACCCATTACACCTCGGAAACGGAAAGAGTTATATAAAACCTGTTCCCATTCTACCGAAAGCATACAACAAGAGGTATCAAAAGAAAATAATTAGGTAAAATGGGATAAAAAAGAATTTGCATATTTTGAAAATTGCCATTGTGGTCCCTTTGACCCCTTATAGCTTGGAAACAGTATAAGCAGTTGAAATACCACCGAAAGATTACAAAAAGAGAAAACCAAAGAAAAATCCCCTCAAAATCTGATGCAAAATTAAAATTTAAGGTATTCTGCACATTTGCAATTTTTGCCCTACTTGGTCCCTCTCTAAAATCTGATGGTTATGAAATAGAACTTTTCGGTAAAGTTTCATCAAATACTGAATACTTCTTTTTTGCAGCTGTTGCTTTCCTGGACATATTTAGTCTGAAAATAATGTACAACCTTTCTATAAAATTTCGAGCAAGATTCCCGCCTTTTATGTGATTTTAAAAACTCATTAAAAAAAAGGGAATTTGACCACTATAGACATCGTTCATTAAGACTGATAGTTAAAGGACAGAGAAAGTGGGCAAGAAAACTTACGGGAGAAGTGATAATAGAGGCTCAGAGACTGAGCCTGTATCGCTCACTTGACAAAATGCTGAACAGCACGGTTTTCGATGCTGTGCATGGTGGCCATGATTTTTGTCGGTTTGTAAAGGACCTTCCATACATCATTCCTGTAAAGTTTAGTTGAATTTGTTTCAGTGGTTTCAGAGGAGTTGATGAAAATGATGTTTTCCCATTGGGTCCAATGTTAAATATAAGTTGCGTGCTAGCGGCCATGTTTTTTGTCAGATCGGAACGAAATGAGCAATCTTTGTAAAGGACCTTCCATACATTATTCCTATAAAGTTTGGTTGATTTTGCTTTAGTGGTTTCAGAAGAGTTGATGAAAATGACGTTTTTCCCATAGGGTCCAATGTTAAATATAAGGTCCGCGCTGGCGGCCATTTTTTTTTTTGTCGGATCGAAACGAAATGAGCAATCTTTGTTAAGGACCTTTCATACATGTAAAGTTTGGTTGAATTTGCTTCAGTGGTTTCAGAGGAGTTGATGAAAAAGTTAACAGACGGACGAACGACGGACGGACGCCAAGTGATGACAATAGCTCATGGCAGACCCTGGTCAGATGAGCTAAAAAGGAAAGAGAGAGGGAAAATGTATGATCATCAGGTGAAAGAAGTCAAAATCGATATAAAAGTCCACACATGCCATTTGAAAGACGTGTAATTACGTTTATATAATTACATTTAATTATCTGTAAACAACTAATGCTTCTTCCTTGGGAAGTCATATCATGCTATCCACGTTTTTTTCTTAAAACGTCATATTGATTATAGTATAACGTTTTCTTAAACCTCGAGCTCCTCATACTGTGACGTTTTTTTTATTATGTTAATCTTACAATTAGTTCATCTAGAAAGTCCACTTCATTACACTGTTGGTTTTCTAGGATTCCGTAAATACCTTTCCATGAATTTGCTTCAAATTGTAATTTCTTGTACTGCTCTTTTCGTATTTTAATCCTTGTTCATTTTTGTTATACATCATTTGTTTCGCTTCATATCCGTGACTCTTTGACGTATAATTTTGTAGATTAGGCCACACCAATTTAATTTCTTGTTCGTCGGACCCACCCGAAATACAAATAAAAATAAAAATTTCCCGCATTCCGCCCCTTTCCAGTCCGGACTGAATTTTAAAATTAGTTTCTCGCTTCCTGTTTGAGAAGGTTTACGGTAACTCGAATAATTCAATCCCTCTCCGTATGCGATTCTCTCCTTCTTCGAGGTGAATGAAGCGATCGTAGTTAGTGAAATATAACGACTGGATTATCCGGGTTAGGTTTACGGTTACAAGTGCGCAAATATTTACAATGCATTTTCCATAGGAGGGTTCCCCTGTTTGGTGATTATCTAAAAATAGACGAAGGCTTTTTTCCATCCCGGGGGGTCCTGAAAATGATAAGTACTCATACAGATCTTTCGAATTCCAAAATAAAAAATGGGGTCTATGCGGCGATTCTTGGTGTAAATTGAGGCTCAAAAAAGGGTATATTGAAAAAAGTAATATTTTTATGTCGACCAAATCCCATAAAAGGTCAAATTATCATCTCTGGGTTACATAGTTGAAATGAGATTTCCTATAAATCGAATTGTAACATGACATAGTATTCTAATTTAAAACTTTTAATTTTATTATCCACCAATCGTATGAGTTGTAGTGCTTATACTGAATACAGCTTTGGGTTCAAAACTGGATCCCTGTTCGAAAGTCAATATTTGCGTACTACTTGATACCTTACGTTTGCTGACAAAATTGACAAGTTTACTGCCTTTCATTGATATATTTTGTAATATATTTCATGATAAATGCCGATATATTCAAAATGTATTATGGTTTTTAGTAGTTAACATGCTTCATCGATTTTTGACGCCGAAAGAACAACTTTTTTTTTCAATCGTGCAGCGAGGTAAGTTCGTAATCGGTAAATCATTTCAGTAAATGTCATCTTTTTTATATAACAACGATTTCTGTACAAATCATTGCCTGTCAGCTTTGAAATATTGAAAAACTT
Source organism: Modiolus philippinarum (assembly GCA_002080025.1). Classification (NCBI taxonomy): domain Eukaryota; kingdom Metazoa; phylum Mollusca; class Bivalvia; order Mytilida; family Modiolidae; genus Modiolus; species Modiolus philippinarum. The sequence goes on along the minus strand of MJUU01036624.1, from coordinate 125,843 downwards.
GGTATGTTATTTTAACGACTTCCACATTGTCTTTGTGCCATGACATCTTCCACTTTGTCTTTGTGCCATGACACCCTTGTTGAACTGAATTATTAAAAATTAAAAACGAAGCACATTGCTATTTTCATGATAAATCTGACCTTTTCAAAGACAAAATTTATTGTACCTGTAATCAGCACAAAAACTGATCACAACAGGTGATCTGATTATGACCAGCAGATTTATCCCTGGTATCTCACGAGCTGTCCCTTACATTGTAATAATTATATGTGATGACAATAGACCATTTGCCAGTTCTGCAATCAACAGAATGAATTTAGCGAAACCCAAAAGGGAGGTAACTTTTTGAAAAATCTAAAGGGGACAGATTGGTTCCCTGCTTGTGAAAAACAACCAAAAAATAAAGCATTTTTAATTAAACGTAATGATAGTTTAATCTTTAGCAGACTTTTAGCCGGCAACATAATTCAAACCCCAATCCCCAATAGCACTTACCATTCTTTAAAGTGCTACTTGTTTCAAGTAAAAAAAATTAAACAACTAACTAACTTGAACTGTCATCTTATTGAGTAGGAAAGTATTAAAAAATCGAAAATATTCTAACTTACTGCAGAATATCATAAATATTGTGTAGTGCACTTCTTTGTCTAGGATGGCTAAGCACGAAGACCGTAATTTAAAACAAGTGTGCATGTTTAATGTTTGTTTGTCCAGTGTAGGATTAATTTCCCTTTCAAGGTTTGACCAAAAACCACAAAATTTGACTAGAACTTGAATGGACCTTAATTAATTGGCAAATCATCTATTATTTCTATATTCACATGAGACTCAAGATTATGTTCAAGTTTTCTTAGTTATAGGCAAATAATGAGTGTAGACAGGTTGAGTTACACATGTAAGTTGGTGCATGGTGCTGTCTGCTTTGTACTATTAAACAGGGCTAGGTACTTTCATTATCTTGCTTGTTCTGCATACATGTATATGCGAGTTATATGTAGGTAGTGTTTGCACTGTAAAAATTCCAAACTGAGCTAGACATGTTTATGAAATTGTTCGTTAAATTGTATGCTCATGATACAATTGTATTAGCCGATTCACAAGAAAATATGCAAAATGCTCTTAATATTTTTCAGATTTATTGTGAAATTTGGAAGCTTGAAGTAAATATAGCAAAAACTAAAGTAATGGTATTTAGTAAACGTAAAATTCGACAAAATTTTGAATTTAAACTGCATGGGCAAAAACTAGAGGTGGTTGATTCGTACTCATATCTTGGACTTATTTTTGGATGTAATGGTAGCTTTTCAGAAGCGAAGAAAAAACTGGTGAACCAAGCTCAAAAATCTTTATTTGTTGTTTATAAAAGCATCAGAAATCAATCAATTCCAATAGATTTGCAACTTTTCGATTCTATGATTGAGCCTATTTTACTTTATGGATGCGAGATCTGGGGTTTTGAAACATGAAAAATTGAAAAATTCTTATCGCTCGCTCGCCCCACATTTTTAGGCCAAAAAGTCCGAAAAACAAGAAATTAAATTGGTGTGGCCTTACAATAATTTTGCGTTCAAGTTTACCTAAAAGAATTTTCTGAATTTGATAAGTCATCACTCGCTTCAATTCTCGCATTAAAGGCTTCATATTAAATTCTGCAGATACTTTGGATAATTTAGTAAAAGGATACCATTTCTCAATTTCCGTTGCAAATGTTGTTTCGTTTTCACATGTTGCCCCTATAATAAAAAAGTACAACTTAAATTCTCTACGATAACGCTTGCACTGCTTCATTAATGGCTTAATCTTCAAGAAGGTTAGCGATTAGGCAAATTGACTCTTCAAGGACATTGAAATTGTTTTGAAATGCGAATAAACGTATCCTTTTTAATTATTTATTATTTATATATTTTAAATGAGACAATATGTATGTACGTAGTAATTATGTCACGTCCACACACAAACACGAATTTTAAAATCGCATGCCTCTGATCTCACCCATTTTTAAAAAAAATGATCAAAAGTGTTTATCTGTATGCGTGTCTCCATTTCTTTTCTGTGCCATACTTACTCTCTATATATTTCAGTTATGGTGTATTTGTTCTTGAGAGAATTTCCTGTATAAATAGATTGTCATACTTTCAATTTTGTCATTTTATTTTTTTTTGTAATTTCCATATGTTATTCTGATCATTCCGTTTATAGTGCTGCCATCTCATTGTTTTATTATGATAAGTTTTCTTAAAAAATGGATTTAGTCTCTTCTGCAGCGTGGAGTCCGTAAAAAGATTCTCTGCGTTTCAGTTATGAAGTATATGTTCTTGAGAGAATATCTCAAATGGATACACTATCATACTTTCAAATTTTGGCATTTTATTTTTTTTGTAATTTTCAAATGTTATTCTGACCACCCTGTTCATAGTGCCCACATCTCATTGTTTTATTATGCCAAGTTTTCTTGCAATCGACTCGATGAGTGTTTGTGGTTGTTTTTATGCTGTGATTATCTTCTATGGGTCTTCTTATCTGGTAACGGTTGACAGCGCGTTGTAAAAGTCTAATAAATTAGTTAATTTTATGTTTGTTGACAACCCCTTATCCATGGGATACATTGGTGTAGTGTTGCTCGACATTTAGCAATTCGCTCTTCAGTTGCTTGGTTTAATCGTGTGATTGTACTTTTCAAACATTGTAAGTGTTTCCTGTTGTCTTCTCTATATCAATCCAAACTCTGTCGACGTATATTTGTTCCTCATAACAAAAGTTCCCTTGGAATAAAAATTGTAAATATAGCCATAATATTTTTTGGGAAATTTTGTTATATAATATTTATTCCGTGTAGAACAGGTACTATTATATTTGTTCAGTTGGAACAACTATTCTATAATATTCTATCCTTTTGGAACAAATACTATGAAGGAACAAATAACACAATCTATTTGTGAAAAAAAAAGTTTATTATTCAAAATTTTCATTTATAAACAACAAACGGATAAGGATTAAATACACATGAGACAACATTTCTATAAACATATGGTAATTCCACTCAAATCGGTGCTATGGGCCGTTGTGAACTTACTATGAGGTATGAGTAAAGCTCATTGTTGAAGGCCTCATGGTGACTGCCTCGTAGTAAGTTCAAGACGACCCCTAGCACCGGTCTGAGCGGATTTCACTGCTAAATGTCGAGCAACACTACATTCATGTTATTTTATCCCATGGATGTAAGATCTTCAACAAACATAAAATTACCCGGAAAGTACGTTGCTTTCCGTCGTCCAACAAAAAGACTCAAACATGACAATCATAACAAATAAACAACCACAGTTCACATATCGAGTCTATTGCAAGAAAAAGTGGCATCCTAAAACATTGAAATTTTGGAAATATTAACAGAATGGCCAGAATGACATTTGAAATAAAAGAATTAAAAGCCATAATTTGAAAGTATGATAGTGTATTCATATACATCGGCAAACGAATACCGAAGCAAAAATGATGAAAGGGGGAATTCCAAAATCAAAATTCAGTTCATATCTAACACGAATTGAGACAGCATGACAAAGACAAAATAAGCACAAAGGAACAAGAACGCTAAAAAAAAAATAAAGCACCAGCAGTGTGAATCTTCTCTCAAGAACAAGTAAACCATAACTGAAATATATATAGAATGCATGCATCTCTCGTATGGGAAATCTTTTTACGGATTTCCTTTCTTTCTTTTTACGGACTTTGTGTTTGTCTTCTATTGGTCTTTTTGTCGGGCAATAGATGACAGCAATTGTAAGAATACTTTGCAAGTTGATTTTAAGTTTGTTGACGATCCCGCATCCATGACGTAATAAACATGGATGTAGTGTTGCTCGACATCCAGCAATGAATTCCGCTTAAACTGGTGCTAGGGGCCGTCTTGAACTTACTATGAGGTATGAGCATAACTCATTGTTGAAGGCCTCATGGTGACTTCAAGATGAAGAACAACGATAACAGCATTGTTCCATTGCTTGTTTTTCCCACGTACTTGTGGAGATTTTGTCTCATTTGCTTTTACTCCATATCCCTTCATTGCTTATTTCACACTGCGGGAGAGACAAACTCCAATCTTAAATTAACAATTAAAGGATATGGAGTAAAAGTAGATGTATTGAGAGAATCGCAACATACAAACAAACACGGGGTTGAATTTTTAATATAGAAAACATATACTGAGGCATAATAAACGTAACTAATTTCTTGTACAAAATTCGATGAAAGGAATACTCAAACACGATTGAAAAGTAAGTGAGAACAAAATCGTCAGTTCAAAAAAGAATGGTAACCCAGAGACAATGGAAACAGCGGATTAAACGTGAAACGAAGATATCACACAAGTAAAGAACAGAAACGAAATACCTTTAAGATTTCTTTGAACGTGGTACAAGAAACTCCTTTTCATATCTCTAATAAAATGCGTCGTGTGTATATGCCCAACAACATTAGTGTGTTTTGAATTAGCAGGTACATTGTTGCCATTAACCTGATCATCTGTAACAAAAAGAAGTAGTTTCAGACCATACCATTGAAAAATTTTGACGAATTTAGCACTTAAATGTGTAAAAGATATTTTAACGAAGAGACAAACAAATGTTGATTTTTTTAGAAACGCTTATAATGTAAATATTTATCCTTATTGGAATTACATCGAATGCAAGCAGTTTTGTTACTCTGATAAATCAAAATAGGAATAATAATAATTTGCCAGGTGCAGCTATATACAAAAAAGTAACATTATATATTTAGTAAAGCACTGAAAACAGAGTACAGCTAGAACATAAACTGCTTTACAATTCATAATAATTCAGTGGTGTGGACCTGTTTTGTACGCCTAGTGTTAATTCAAAGTTATTAACTGATAACGTATTTTTTCAAATTCTGTAAGTAAATTTACGACTACTTTCGTACAATATATTTTTGTTAAGATTATCAGTTTTGCTATCAAAATTTCTAACATTTATAGTGAAAGCACTGGCAAAATATATGACAAGACTCAAGTGGACTTGCAGGATTTGTATTCATTTCAAGATGCAACAAGGATGATCACGATCTGAAGTTTTAACCATTATACTACTTCATAATTTTATACTGATCTTACCTTGTATAATAAAAATTATACAAACAAGACGGGTAACGAACATCTTCAATAACTCGTTCATACAAAATATATTTTTTCCACCAGATTCAAGTCAACTTGATCGACAGTTTATGTTGTCAGGTATTATTTGTGCTAAATTAATAGATTTAATGTTAATGTGTAATTTATCTAGTGTATACCGTGGATAAAAAATACACCCATAATAATTATTTGATCTTTTAATTGGTGTTCGAATTCTTTAGGTAATAAAACAAAATACATCTTAAAGTACGTTTAAACACTTTACGTGTTTGAAATCTTCTGATATGTACCATACTCAAGATAAAGAGCAACACTTATCCATTTTATAACTTATCTTTTATTAAAAAGTTTCTGAGTACCATAATTATAATTTACTTATTGCTTGCAAAGCGTTAAGGATTCATGAGAATGTTCCTTTGTTTATTCAAGCTTCACTGAAGTATTGACAACAGGAATAATACTATCATTTCACGACTTCGTGCGAAATTTAGGTTCTACTTTTTTCACAACAATCATTTTTGTGAACTGTGAAAAAATATTGACGGGAACGTGTCAAAAAATCAAGATGCTTACAAAAAATAGTTTGGATAGCTGATTTTGTATTGGAGCCCAAAACTTGAAGAAAGAAGACTGTTGCGATATGTAAGAACCAAACCTCTCATGATCTCCATTTCAAGTTTAATTATATACTTAAATTAAATATGTTTATAAAAAATAATGTTCATCAATTGAATTGAAAATAAGAAACAAAAATGAAAATGATGAGGGTCAAAATGAAACTAGGGGTACTGAGGCCTGGTGGGCCACAAAATGACACCCCCACTCCCCCAGTAGATTGTCTCCAAAATTATAATTAGGAAAAAAGGGCAGTGCACAATGGCATTAGATACTAAAGAGTTTGTAAAAATGTTACGATAAGGTCCTACAATTAACAGGAAATATCTAAAAATTAAGTAAGTCGATAAACAGGAAGTAGATGTCTGGAAAACCTGAATTCGCTACTTAAAGTATGGGACATTGTTTTAAACTTGCATACAAAATTTCAAGTGGCAGTGATAGTTACTGAGAAAACTTTTACGAAAACTTTCTAAAATTGATGATAGATGTCAAAAATTAAGCAAGTCTGTAAACAGGAAGTAGATGTCAGGCAAACCTGAAATAGATTCTAGCAGTATGGGACATCCCTCTAAATGTCAATACAAAAATTTCTAGTAGTACTGATTTGTAGTTAATGAGAAAACTGTTACGAAAAATTTCTACAACTGACAGAAGATGTCCGAAAATTACATAAGTCGGTAAACAGGAAGTAGATGTCCGGCAAATGTGAATTCGTTACTTGCGGTACAGGATATCATTTTAAACTCGCATACAAAATTTCAAGTGGGAATGATTGGTAGTTACTGAGAAAAGTGTTACGAAAAATTTCTATAATTGAAGAAAGATGTTGAAAATTTGAGTATGTTGGTAAACTGGAAGTAGATGTTCGGCAAACCTGAAATTGCTACTTGCGGTATGGGACATCATTTCAAACTTGTTTACAAAATGTCAAGTGATTGTGATTAGTAGTTACTGAGAAAACTGTTACGAAAAATTGTCACAGACAGACAGACGGACAGATGGATAGACAGACAAGGTGATTCCTATATACCCCCCTAAACTTTGTTCGTGGGGGGTATAATTATCTGGACTGATGTCCGATTTTTCAACAGATATGTAATCTTTTAAATAGTGTCATTGTCATAAATAATAGAAGAATTGTTCCAATCTAAGTTCCTTAATTTTGGTAAGATAGTAGACCACGGGATCATTAAAAATGCTCCCGAAATGTGATGTTTTTGTAACAGATAGTCTTGTATTGTTACAATGATGAAAGACTCTTCTAAACAAAAGGAAAAAAGAAACTTTGCACTGTTACGAAATGTCAAACAATTTTAAATAAAAAAATCAAATCATACCAATATCTTCGATAACCAAACTTTAAGGCATCTTTTTAAAAAATAGTTGTAGCGCAAAATGATCATGGATAGACCAATCACAACAAGTATTGGCAAGAACTGAATTCACAAAACCAGTAGCCAGTATTACCACCAGTTTTATCCTCACCTGGTTTACCTGGTTGTAGCGACCTCATATAGGCTATCTACATTCTCTGTTCTTTTTTGTGGATGCCTGGCTCCGGATATGGGTTTGAAAACAATTATATTTGTTTGGATTTGACATGGGACAGCATTCTGGAAGCAACGTTGGATGGTTGAAAACTACTGGGCAGATCGGGAAGCCGGCTATTGAGGAATTCACTTTATGTGTTTATGACCATTCGATTTCTTAATGGATGAAATTGCTCGAAGCGTATCCCTAAGGACTGTATCTTACTTTCAAAAATCAACAACAAATGTTTGCTGACGTCATTTTTCCATCTTTATGAAAACGTTTGAAATATGCTAATTTTGATTTTTTTGGACACTCATGGCATACAGACGAGATGATTTCTAATGCAAAAAAGTGTTTTATGACGCGCCAAAGGTCAAACATTCCGATTACATTAAAATAAAATGCCGGAGGAATTTCACCTTGACACTCGTTTAAAAAGTGCAAAAATAGGGCTGTTTTTAAAACGCTTGAAAACCTTAATAAAGATCGGAAAACAAAATCAAAATTGCTCTGTATGCGTTTAAGTTATAATACATAGTGTAATTTAAGAAATATTGCAATTACCCATTGCACATTTTTTCCGTTGAGGATATAAATGTTTGCCTCATCCTTCTTTGATAAAAAGTAGAGAGTCCGTCTCGCCAGGACCTTTTAATCATTGGATCAACAATTTTCAATCTTCTAGTTATTCGATGACTTCAATAAATCTCCGCTGGAAAATTCTCTAGTAATTTCAATGTCTTTACTTAACAAACAAGTAACAGGAACAGTCACTGCTGCCTACATTAAAAGACTTATTTCCGTAAGGAAAACATCAACGTTAATGTGGATGTCCACTAGCTCTGCAATTACTAATTCTCGCTTTTTAGACACAAAAGTTCCTCAAAAGTGGTGTAGCGGTGTGCGATTTTCTTGTCTTACACTAGTATAAGACATAAAAAATGACGTGCATTATACTGCAAATATCGTGTTGTAAACATTAGAGTCTGTAGTCTTCATTTACATCAATTGCTGATCGTCAATGTATTCAGACTACATATGATAAAATTGTATATCATATGAAGTAAAATTTCACAAGATGCATTCATTCCAGATTTTATGACGTTAGAAAAAGGGGCATTACTCTGTGTAAACAGACGAATGGGGGACAACATTTCTTTATGGATTTATGTTTATTTTAGAGAGAACACAGTGAAAATACGATAAAACACCAGTGAAAGTGCAAAACAAGGGAATCTCGGACACCCTCGGGTAAGATATCTATCCAGCAAGCAAGCCAGCTTCGTCCGATATTAGAAATCGTATTCTTGGTTGTCCGAGATTCTCTTGTCTCTCACCTTCCATTGTATTAGATTCATAATTTCTTCGGAAGGTACCAGTAATTATGAATCACTAATTTTTTCTATATTTACCAAGTTGAATGTATGAAGAATGAATCTACTGCAACTTCCTTTATAGAGTCTGTCACGGGTTTCCGTATTCTATTGTGAATATGAGACATGTTCCCTTTTTGTGAGGTTCGATTGCAAAAATAAAGTGTTGTACATGTTGCCACTGGAAGTTTATAAAATAAAACCAGCAAGTCATTGGTTAGAATTTTGTTGTAGATGGGCCTAGCATAGCTAAGACTTCTTGAGGTACCTAGAAATTCATCGAATCGTACAGTAAATATATATAATAGTATTTGATATTTTGAATACTTTTCTTACCCTGGAGATCAATATGGCGTATTATTGTCATTTCAATTCCTTAATCTTGAATTGTGTAGATGTTCATATACTTTTACTCCTATGAAAACAACCATGGTTTTCACCCAACTTTGCATTGTCTTCTTGTAAAATGTACTGCAACCAGTAGAAATACCATATCACATGACAATTTTCAAAATTTGCTATCTTTTTGCGATCGTAAAAATGAACTAGCACTGAGTAGCAGAGTGTCTTGTGTCACGTAGCCTTTTAGCGCTAATTGATCTTTCAACGATAGCACCCTTTACAACGCTTTATCTCTAGTTGTGTTTTAGTGTTGTTTCAAAGACAACTAAGGTGAGGCTGCACGTAGTCTGATTTGCGTTAACAATATATCCCACGAAAAATCTGAATCATTAACTTCCATGCTCTGTTTTGTCTGCTGTACTGTTGTGTAAACATTATACTCGTATATGGTAACTATATAAATTCTTAAATTACAACAATTGACTCATTTAACTAGGTTTTTAACTTTTCGTATGTGAACTAGAGTTCATCGTCCTACAAGATCTGCTGATTTGGTCGATATGCATTGAACAATGACATTTCAGTTTCAGTCTTCTTAAAATATGTTCCCGGTTGTAGTGATAGAACAACAAAATAATCAAGAATCCTATGAATAAGGCTGTATTTTTAAAAAAAGCTTAGTTTTGGATTATTTTCCATTTTGTCATTTAAATACTATAGTATATGCACTTTCTGTATATATTTTCTAAAGAACATTCTTCATTTTGGAAAAGCGGTTTATTCGTTGGGTTGAAATAGAGACGCATACTTTTGAAATCTGTTCAGCACCCCGTAGTCCAATATATTGTTTTAACAGACAGAGTCTGTTTTATCTACACGCCACTTGGCTTTTCATCTCCAAAAGATGAAGTGCAGCAGGGGTTTAATTTTCCTATAAACCTAGCTGGCTTTTCCTGCTAGTGTACCGAAAAAATGATTCACAATAAAGTCTTCAATCCATATTGTGGAGAGCAATAAAATGTTTCCTTGTAGTATTGTTGTCATGTTCGTAAGCTCCACAAAAATCGGTAAAAACACTGTTTTATTCCTACCACAAACTTATGCAACCATTTTATCTGTGCACTTACTTGCAAAAAGGAGTTTTAATTATGCTGAGTTTTCTTGCAATTTACTTGATTGGTGCCTTGTGATTGCCTATAAATGTGATTGTCTCTTTTATTCTTTTTCGGGGAACGGATGACAGCGATACTTAGAACACTTTGCCAGTTATTTTAATATTTTTTAACAATCCCGCATCCATGTTTAAAGGAACATGTTTGTAGCGTTGTTCGACATCTTGGAATGAATTCCTCTCAAACCGGTGTTAGGGGCCGTCTAGAACTTATGCTATGAGGTAGAACTAAACTATAAATTTTTGATAGCAATAAATAAGAAATTTTTGTCAAATTAACTTTTTAATTAGACAAAAAAAATTATTTTACAAAGTGAATGTACAAAATATAACTAAACAAAAACTTATTTGAAAATTTTGAATTTTACTAATGAATATCCAAATAATAATCCTCTGAAGTCCACCAGAAATGTCAAGGTGAATATTCCTTATAGTACTCACTAAACAATAAATAATAGATTGTCGACTTCCAATATTAAAGGTGTGCACAATTATCCAATATATACTTGTTAATCTTACTGCCTTTACTCTTTTTTGCTACCTTATATTTATACATACAATATTTCCAGAATGATCTTTAACAAGAAACATCCGAAAAACTCTACATTAACTGATAATCCGAAAAACTCTACATTAACTGATAATCACATGACTAATATGATTACGTAAGGGAAAGATCCAGAAAATTCTATTGTTGACATTCTTGAGTCAAAATTCCAGAATATTCTAAGGTGCAATGACCTTGACCATTGATTATTGTAAACAAATTTCATAACTAGACCAATCAAATTACATAATATTAAGGCCTTAGATAATAAAAACAATGAATACAATTTATTTTACAGTATTTACAATATTTAATTACCTATTACAGTAATATGAGGTATGAGCAAAGATCATTGTTAAAGGCCTCACGGCGACTTCAAAATGAAGAACAACAATAAAAGAGTTGTTCCATTTCTTAATTGTACCATTTTATTTGTAGTTACGTTGTCTCTTGTGCATTTACTCCATATCCTTTCATTTTTTTAATACATTGAATTTACACTCATTTACTTTTACTGCCTGATAATCATTTTATTTACACTTCTTTTACTTTTAGAAATGCCAGTTACTTGTGACTTTTCTTTAATCTTATTTTGTATGAAAAGAAGTACCTTATATGTTGAGAACACCGATGTTATGTAGCAAACCAAGCACTTATAAAGCTTGAATAATGTCGGATTTTGAGAAAAATTATGTAATATAATTTTTGTGAAATTTTCTGTAGATATATCTTATTTTTCTGTTCTTATTTATTGACCCATTTAGTCAGTATATATAGAAATGCAACTGCAGTTTGCATGACAAGATAGGTAGCCATTGAACCAGAGTTTAAAAACATAACTAATAATTCCCTCTTTCTTTTATTATATGAATTATCAAGATAAAACGAATAGGCGTAACGAACATTTCAATGAAATTTACCAAAAATCTTTTGCTGAGTTGCAGCCCTTGGCTAAAGTGTAGGGTGTAACTTGCTAGTGCAGAAAACTGATATTTCGACAACATCCAGAATTCAATCTATATGGTAAATTGTTAAGATATACAGTTAAAACATATCCAGTCTTTCTGTCGATGATTTATAGCAGAAAACAGTTCTCGAACATTTATTATAGTAGAAATAGCAGTGGAAACTTGTCTGTCTGAAAAACAACATGGCGTCCTACGCGGAAAAAACCAAAACAAATCCTAACTTAGATGAAGAAACAGCCATGTCTGGTGTTAAACCCGTATTTGTGCTAGAATCAGATGTCTTTGGTCCAGTTAGTGAACGTTCTAATTCAATAAAATTCTTTTTACCCAATACTGAAATGTACAGAAGTGTTAGTGAGGTCGTCCCCTCTAGATGTATTATTGGCCTGCAGAGAATTAGGGGCCTCTGGCGGATCTATCTGGACAGTGAATCTGAACGGCAGAACCTGATCTCTAAAGGCTTAGAGTTTCGTGGGAAAACTGTTTTGGTATACTCAAGGAACCCACGAGTGACAAGGTATGAAAACGAAAACAATGTAAGAATCAGAGTGAAGGACGTCCCATTATCGGCTGATGATGGACAAATTATTAGAGAATTGGAAAAGTATGATTGTCACATCTTAAATCACTTTAGGGAAAGATTGAGATATCAGAAGATGCTTACTAACTGCCTCACAGGAGACAGGATAGTGATTTGTGATGGTCCACTCTTGGAGGATATTCCGCGTACTGTCGTAATAGGCAAATACAGAGCGACTATCTTGTATCGCGGTCAGCCTTTAAACAGGGATGGATCGATGAAGTGCACAAAGTGTCTACAACAAGGTCACCATGCAAATAATTGCCCAAATGACTGGGTTTGCAAGTTATGTGGTTTACAAGGGCATAAGCAAAACACTTGTACTAGAGACCCATTCTCTGAAACTAAAGTGCCTTCACATGATAATTCAGACATAAATGATGACGACATACAACATACCTCAAA
>MJUU01036624.1:82677-105528 GCA_002080025.1 Modiolus philippinarum | reverse complement strand
GTGTGTGTGTGTGTTTCCTTATAAAATACAGTCAAGAGATGTATTACTATCGGTTCTGTACTTGTGGCACCGAACAGTTGAGTATCGAACATTTTTTTCACATTGTAATTGGGATTTACACTTTTGTTACAAATTTTGGTTTATTTTTTCCCGACTTATGTAAAACAACCAAATAAAGCAATTTAGACCAAAAAAGATCAAATACAAAACTTTAATGTGCCGCCAACTGCTTTATTTGGTTATAAATACTACACATAGATGTATGCAAATACTGGAAGTTTTTACATACATCTATGTGTAAATTACAAAGACAACTTTTGACTGGTTATATAGAAGAAAACTGGCGGGAAAATTTTTTACCGTTCTTTAACCTGCACAATGTAATCAAATTTCAAATGACCACATTTCAAAAAGGCAAAACCAAACAACAATATGTTTTTTTTCAAAACAATGTTTTTGCGGTTAGTTTTATTTATTTCAATGTTCAGAAGTATGGGTTTTTTACTCATATGTCACCACTCTTTTGTTATATTCCCGATTCTTAGATGGACTGGTACTTAAGACTCAATATGAAGATAACAATGTGCTCAAATATTCCATCGTCCATATGATTGATAAGCTCATCATAAACAAGAGGACACGTTTTTCTCCTATGTTATATAAGTATAGGCAAATGTCCTACAAATTAAAGTTTGACTTCACACAAGAATGCATACGGATTAAAACCGCCGTCGTGCCATTTGTATTTTTCAGTTGTTGAAATAAACAAAAGAACTTCCCCTGCAGAATTACCAGGTTCAGTGTGCCACCAGTTGAAGTACTGTATCTCAGTGCCATCTTTATATAACCACTTCCCTCCAGATTTTCGTCCTTGTATGTATACTCTGCTTGCAACGCTATTTATGTTACCTACAAAGATCCACAAATCTAGACGTGTATTTTCATAATCTATTCGTTTTATCAACAGGAACGTAAATGAAATAAAAGGGACCACAGGAAACACCCACAGACTGAAAATTTATAATTAAATGCCACAATCTGCCAGGGAACTACACAGGAAAAACACAAATAAGACAAAAGACAAACATAAACAACGATATTAACTCAGGACAGCGGAAAGTCTACATAACATTAGCATACCCGTGATTATTGAGTACAAATCAAGACTACAATGAAAACGAGAAATGTGTGTTCGCTATTTTGTTTTATTAACTTATCTTGTTTATTTATGTGCACACAATTGATGTTGTTACACTGTATTTTGGTTTAAGTTCTGGGTTAGGGGAAAGCTTAAGTAAATACAGATAGTGATTATCTCATATTAAATGTATGATGAAGGTAATAACAATATCACCGAACAAAACTGTCAAGAGCCAAAATCAAAGGGCAAGAAGGGATAGTTGGTGTAGAAATCACCGGAGCAATTACATTGTATCAACTGCAATGGTCCTGACTTAGTACAGGCATTTCAAAAACATTGTGGGTTAAACCGGGTTTTTTTAATTTGAAAACTCAGCATCAATTGCTTTTGAAAGATCGTAGACATTGAATAGAAATGTTCATGCCGCTATTAAGTATAAAAGTGGATCTTGAATCACATTTCGGACGGAGATTAAAAATTTTTCAACAACCAACAATGAGATTCTTTTACTGTTCTTTCTTTTTCTTAGAAGAAAATTAAACTGTTATTAGATTGCTAACTTTCATTTTTATCGGCAAACGAAATCGAAACCAAAAAAGTAAAACAAAAAATTTATTTAACGTATAAAGATTGATTATTTTCAAAAAAAAAGTTTCATTATTTTCTTCCTCTATGTAACTTCACCGAATTGTAATTAGTTGGTCAAACGTCGTTACAATTTTGGAACTTCCGGGTACTAATTTGTACCCGGAAGTTCCATTTTTAACAAAAACATATGACGTTTCAAGCAAAAATTTCGGACATCATAATCCTGCAACGTCATTATTTGGCGGGAAACGTTTTCGAATTTCAATTTTTTCGTGAAAACTCGGTGTCACTTGACGAGACTTACAGACCCTATTTCCTAGTGTTGCTGAGCCATATACCTGTACGTTGCTGACCATCAACTGGCAAATATCGTGTGCGTTTTCATTCCTAATTCTGCCATCATAGAAATAAAAAACAAATTGCTTGGATGGAAAATGAGGACAAAAGTATAATACTTAGTTTTAAAAAAGAAACATATCTCATGAAGTCACAAAATATCATAAATCTTCTTAGTCGACACAAGAACGACACAATAATAATTTTATTGAAAAAAAAATGTAAAAAAATGTGGTTCCGCGCTATCAGATGGCAAAAATAGGCACATATAGTATTTTTTTTCGTTGACATGAAAGGAATGATATTTTACTTCTAAAAATACACGAAGTCAATGTCACACTCAGATAAGGGATTATGCACGAGGCCTTTAGACGCAAAGACAGAAATGGCATATTTCTCCATCCACAATTAAGATAATCATATATTTAACAACTGTAGGGTTCTACAATAGGAAGTGGCCTTCATCTGACGTTGCTAACTACCAACTAGCAAATATAATGCACGTTTTCAGTACCGTTGACCCATCCTAAAAATCTTAATGTATCGCTACGTTGAAAAAAAAGGTAGTAAAATACCGAAGGAACAAAATGAAGAGTGGTATTTACATAAATCGAAGTCCAAAGAACTGGTCAAACCGAGAACACAGAAAATAAAAATTACGCTAGACAGCTACAAAATACAAAATTCCAAACCAAGGCAGTTACGCTGTGAACTCCCTTGAGCAAAATGATGAATTAAATGAAATATTGAAAAATGAAATGTGCCTTGCAAAATATAAAAAGACACAATTACACAGTGGAAGGACACAATGATAGTTTTACTGAATAAATGGTCTATTGCATATTGGAATTTGTTTTTAAATAATTTTTTGCATAGGAAAAAATATGCTTCATTTTGAAAGATTTAATTTTTATAGAAATAAAACACAAACTTCTTTTGTCACTTTATGCAAAAGCGTTTTTTTTTGTTCATATGAAGGAAGTTTGTAAACGTTACACTGATAATTATTCACGCGACGTTATGACGTAAAACAAGTGTAGGGTATTTCTCTTTCAATCATTAAAATAGATACATTTAATCGTACAAATACTAAAAAATGTTGAATGCGTGTATATTTTTGACACCAATCGAGGGAAACAAAATTTACAAGTTACTTCTACTGAAAATAGCACTATTCAAACGCAATACCGTTGATAAATTCGTTATTATGTTTGGTATCTGTAGATATGGATATTGCAACAACCTTCAGTACCTGGTATATCCTTCGCCTTTGGTCCCTTAGGTCGTTTCCAGTTAATTTTTTAAGGCCATCAACGCAGATTACTTATAAGATTTAAAAAAAAAACTTTTTAAAAGATTGGTTCCTCATTAGTATAAAATGAAAGGATAGAAACTACTTGATATTGAAAATTCGTATATGTTCCACGCAACCCTAATGTCTCGCCCACTCAGTACGTTGTAATTTTAATTTCGTCTTTATTTATATTAGGTTGCTAGGTAGAATTCCAAGAAATAACTGGTCTTTGAGACTTTTAGGAAATATACCAGAATCGGAAGCACATATTTTTCTACAATGACTGTTTTCAATGAAATGTATGTAAAAAGCGAAATTGCTATGTAGAATTTCAAAAAAGGTCTTTCAGAGTTTCATGTAATTTACCAAACCTAGAAACAAAGATTATTGAAAAAGATATGGTGGTTAGGAAGAATCCAAATATTGATAAAAAAATAATAAATAATAAAAATACACTGATCTTTGAGAAGTTCAGGAAATTTATCGAAATAAGAATAAAAATTTTTAGCAATTTGACTTTTAAAAGTGATCATTAAAATGTAAGGAATTGAAAAGGATATGACCAAGAAAAAAGAAATTCACCAAAATAAGATTAAAAGATTTTTGCAATTTGACTTTTGAAAATGATCATTATAACTGACAGGAACTGAAAAGTTATGGTTGGTAGGTAGAATTAAAAAAATAACTGGTATTTTGAAAGGTCCAGAAATACAAACTAAATTGGAATCAAAAACTTTTGCAATTTTATTATTGAAAATGTTTGATTGATTCACATTTAAAAAAAAACCTTGTTTCTAAGAAAATTTCAACAAAAACTTGTCTTGTAGAGTTCAGAAAATTTATCAAAGTTGGAACTATGTTATTTAATTCTCTAATGTTCATATCTATGTTTGGTACAAAAAATTGTCAAATTGGTTATTTGATGCAAAAATTTCAAACAAAATTTACCAAAGTTACACATCTGACTACTTTATACAGACTTCTTCCCCGTGGTAGAGATGTATGCTCTTTATTTTTCTTAGATATGGTGTACTCGCACATGAGATAATATCTCATGTGTACACTTTGTTCAATTACTATTATCTAAATTGATGTAAATTCTAAAACCTTAGGATGATTAACTCCCTCCATTGTAGTTTTGTCCTTAGATATATTTGATATTACTGATCATTCGGATTTCGTTTGGTTTTATGCATTTTAAGTATTTTTGAAATTATGGATTTCTCTTGTTTAGGTTCTAGTGCTGCTGATGAGGAATTAATTTCCGAAATGGCCATACAGCTCATTAAAATTATTTCAGTTGGAGTTAACATATGTTTTGTGATGTCATGTTCATTTACTCTATATCCTTTCGTAAAATATGGTCAATTTTAATGTTATTCTATAAAGATTCAAAGCCTTTATTCTATTTCTTAACAACTAACATTGAATTTTTTAGCAAAAGAAAACAAAAATTGAAAAAAATACAGAAAAACTTTAAAAAATCCAAGCTGGATGTATTATTTTGATCGTCATCTAACTTTTGACCACTTCTTGTGAAATTTCAATAGGATTTAAAAATCAAACATTTTCAGGCGGAGGTAATTTTATGACCATTATCTAGCTTCTGTCCAAACTCAAAATGATTCTATAAAGATTAGATGAGAATATTGATGTTTAGAAAACTTTATCTACAGGGTTAAAATAAAGGTTGACGACGACGCTGACGACGGAATTTTGGATCGCTATATGTGCCGCTTCCGCAACTTTCGTCTCGGTTGAGACTATAATAATCAGTCATGTTCTTAAATGTGAGATTGGACAATTCCACCCGCGAGGGTTTATATTTTCCAATCAGAAACGAGGTTTGACGGTTGTCACTGGCGTTTGCCTTCGTTTTTATTTTGGTTGGGTAATTCATTTTCTATTTATAGTCCGTTTTGGCTTTATTTAGTCTTGACCCGAATATTTCTATTTCAAGCAACTTCCGTTGACCCAGAATCCCCGGCCGGGTTCATGACGTCAGTTGGACTATAATACGCAGCCATTTTCGGGTAAGGGATCCCTAGACATATAACGTATATCTAAATTCAAAACACGACAAAATTACTAGTTAAATTCTTACAAATTAGGTAGGAACAATATGAGGGCAAATGTCATACAAGTATTTGGCTGTATTTAACATAAATATATTGTAAATAATACCACAAAATAAACCTGTAAACTTAAAGGATCGTTTTATTCATCAAAGAACTCTGGAGATAGAAAACTTAGACAAACATACAGAAAACAGTTACAGAG
Source organism: Modiolus philippinarum (assembly GCA_002080025.1). Lineage (NCBI taxonomy): Eukaryota > Metazoa > Mollusca > Bivalvia > Mytilida > Modiolidae > Modiolus > Modiolus philippinarum. The sequence goes on along the minus strand of MJUU01036624.1, from coordinate 99,889 downwards.
GCTTGTCGAGTTTCTGGTGAAAGGAAATGTGAACCCAAGATTTTTGTAAAGATCAGGTGCGGTTTGATTTTGAGGTTGCTCTTCATGGGTTTTCAAACTTAAACGATGTGAATTTCGAAGTTGTCATGTCATGTATGCGAAGTTGTGCATTTTTCTGACGTTTAGCCTTGTGACGCGACGTTATTTGCATTGTTAAGTCAAGGGAGATCATGTGATGTGAGATTAAAGATCGAGATATCTTTCACAAATGTTAGAATTTTCGTCTTTTCTCGAGTTGAGCGTAGCGAAACGAGAGGAAAAGACGGGGAATTTCTTACACGAGTGAAAGACGCATGAATCTCACACTGGTGTCTCACACGGAATTTATGCATCCCAAACGTAAAGAAATGTGAAAAAAACATCCCATTTTAACGTCACGTCTAATCATTCTACCAGTCACTACCGCAATGGAAGGGGAAATTTGGCATGCCATAAAACCTGTTTAACCCACCATTTCTTTAGAAATGCCTGTGCCAAGTCGGGACTATTGCGGGCGACAATTTTTCCGGTGGTTTCCGCCTGATTTATCCATTTGTCTCATGGAACGCGGCTCACGACAACTTTGTTCGGTAATTTTGTTATTACCCCAATTTAGCCATCTAATCAAGTATGCCGCATCTTAAAGATATTGCATTATGCAACTCTGGACGTCTGAAAACAAAACTTTACGACAAGCGTGATGATTTTGACTTTCCAATAGTGAACTTCCCGTTTTTTGAGCATTAATATTCCCACATCTCCGACATATGGCGTGTACATTTCACAACTCGTTCGCTATTGTCGTGCCTGTAGTTTGTACAGCGATTTTGTCAACAGAGCGAAATTACTGTCCCAAAATCTTATACATCTAGGGTATGTTGCGATTGTCACTACAGATGTTTTACGATCGTCACCACAATGTTTCTATTTCACAAATGAGAACATATCTTTGGGTAGACCAAGAGTTTGTTACCGGACTGACCAACACCGACTGTGACAAAACCGGATTTTTCACTGGTAGTGTGACGGGTGCCACGCATGGAGCAGATCATGCTTACCCGATGATACCTAAGTTTTTATAGGGTTCACACTGCTAGCGCTTTAGTTGTGTGGCGTTTTTGTTCATTTTTGTTTATTTGTTTTGTCTTTGTCATACTGTCTCAATTCGTGTTGGATGTGAATTGCCGTGATTTTGGATTTATGATTTTAGAATGCTCCCTTTCCTCATTTTTGCATCGGTATTCGTTAGCCGATGTATGTCCTTTCAACGTAGGTTTTGGTAGATTTAGTGGGATATTTTGCTAAAACCTCAAATAATTATGCTTTGGTGTCCAACAATAGGAGGATATGTCAAATAATTTTTCATTTGTATTTATGTTCGAAAGTTGTAAGATTCTTAAGAACGTTTGCGTACTCAGAAATTGTTCAACATATGCCTGTTTTACAGGTTTATCAATCTTAACGCGTTCACCACCCTCTGTTTGACACTTTGATGAGGCTGGGTCGTATTGGAGTCGTTGTGAGTGGTATTTGATGCATAAACAAATGTCGGCAAAAACTGAATAACCAAGTTCAATAGGACACCTAATATAGCAATCTGCAAACAGAAATTTTACTTATTACAAAGGATGACATAACAGATTTTATCCATTCAAAAATAGCACACGAATAAATTTTAACAGAAAAAGAGGAAACAATTTTTTTTCTATAATAGTACACATCAGCTTCTCTAAATGCGCGAAATAAAAAAAAAATAACATCAGGTTTAGATATATTCTCATGGAAACTGTGGCGCAATCGAAAAAACGAAATACTAGTATTTCTTTTATCATACTGGGTATTGTTACGATATTTTGCATGGTCGTTTTTGAACACATACGGAGCAATATCAATTTGGCACTCGATTCGCATTGAGGTTTTTTGCACGTTTGAAAGATATCCGAATTTTCGTACATTTTCCCATAGTATGAAGGTCAAATGCTCCCAACATCTTCTTACCCAGTAGTCTGATTGTTTTGACCCTTAGCACGTCATAAAACAATTTTCTTCAATTAAAGAATAGTGTGTGTGTGTCTTCATTTTTCTTTTCTGTACCGTACTCATGTTGTGTTTCTGTTTCTTTGTTGTTTCCGATGTTGCCATTGTCCTTAGATTCTTCGTTTTAGACTGACGGTTCGGTTCTCACTTACTTTATCTTGTCGTATTATTAGTAATTACGAAAAAGGTAAGAAATAGTGCACTTCGAATGTTGGTTCATAAACATAGAAATATGATGTCAGCAAACCTTTGTCGTTTCATGAAAACAAGAAAGAGTCTCACAGGATATATTTTCAACAAATTCAGATGATACTGCTATTTTATCTGAATCAAAAGATGGTATTCAGCAATCCCTAGATTCATTCATGTCATGTTGCAATCTATGGAAGTTAAATGTTAATGTAAATAAAACCAAAGTAGTTGTTTTCAGTAAAAAGAAAAGCAAAGAGATGTATGAATTGAAACTTAAAGGGGAAAAATTGTATATTGTCGAATATTTTGCATATCTTGGTGTTATTTTCAAAGATAACGGAACCGTTTTGAAACTAAAACGAAATTAATAGACCAAGCACAAAAATCGTTACATTTTATATATAAATGCATCAGAAATGAGATCATTACTATTAATTTACAATTAAAACTGTTTGACGCCATGATTGAACCAAGTTTATTGTATAGATGTGAAGATTGGGGTTATGAAGATCTGCAAGTATTAGAGCGGATCCACTTTTTTGTAAGAGAATTTTAAAAGTTCGGACTACTACACCAAATGTTATGGTGTATGGTGAACTTAGAAGATTTCCTGTAAAACAGAGAATAGTTTCCTTTTGTTCTAAACTAAGCTTTGTAATTCTTTATATCAATTAATGTTGAAACTGAAAAAAGAACTTATTTGTCATTTTAAATGGATAGATTTCATTGAAAATATTCTTAATCAGGCTGGTTTAGGGCATAAATTCATCAACCAGTCGTATGTTGTAGATAAAAACATATTATTAAGAGTTTTAAATGACCAATTTTTTTTTGGAACCTTACAATATCAAAATTTTTGTTAATTTTGTTGAAAACTAAGGAGTATCTCCCTCATGCAAAGCTCTGTCCTTAGCTGATTTTGGCTTCATATTTAGATCATATTGGTTGTTTGTTCTCTATCAGTTTTGACATATCTTTGAGTTTATGGTCTTCCAAACGTTTAGATTTTATCTGCACTGAAGAGACATAAGTTGTCGAAATGCGCATATGCAGAGAGTAAATTCACAGTGACTTCGGTGTTTAGTTATTTATCACACAGTGAGATTTCAAATCAATCTCGAGGTCAATTTTATGGATCATTTAAGGAAGATTTTGGCTTGGAAACAACGGCAGTAGAATACCGAAGGAACAAAGGAGTGAAATTTACAAAATTCGAAGTCCAAAGGCATGGCCAAAACGAGAACACACAAAACAATGACGCTAGACACAAAACAATGGCGCTAGACAGACACAAAGCACAGAAACAGAAATCACAACATTCAAAACAAAGCACTCATAGTGTTATTTATTGAAATTGTCAGAAAATAGTAGAGTTTGGTTAACAAAGCTACGATTATGCAATTTGCATATTCAAATCGAGACAGATAGATTGAAAAATATTCCAAAGCAAAACACAAAATGTCATTTATGCAATACTGGTGATATGGGTAATAAATTTCATTACTTATTTATATGCAAATATGATTAGATTTAACTTATTTCTGATTGTTATATAAAGCATCCAAATAGATTTAAAAGGAAAGGTTTACTCTTTATATGTAATATTGAAGTATATAAAAGGCTTTCATTGTTTATAAAGAAGATAGCCTTACTGTTCTATTCTAAAATAATGTAGTATGCCAAAAAGATAAAAACTGGCAAAATCGACTATAACCTTCTTTTTCTGAAACCCCATGGGACCCGATTGTCAAAGACTAGACCCTAATAACCCGTAATACCGCAAAAAAAAAAAGGCGTTGTAAGGCGTAATAATGCAAAAAAGGCGTTATAATGCAAAATGGTGTAATAACGCGAAAAGACGTGATAACGTGAAAAAGGGTTTTTCGTGTAATTACACTTTTTTCCATGCGTCATAACGCCTTTTATTCATGTAGATATGCTCTTTTCGCGTAAAAACGCCTTTTTGAATGCAAATATTAGGCATTATAACATATTTATTTCGCCTTTTGTAAATATATAATTATGTTGTCCCAATAGGCTTTCGTATAGACAATACCGCACATAGAAAAAGAAAGAACATAATACAAATGTATTCAGAAAATGATAGATACTTATAAGATACTAACATTTTCATAATTTTCTTTGAATTTTGTAGCAGTTACTATTACACCATGTCCGGTTTAAGATATTCAGTCAGACATTAAGAAACAAGTTGTACTACATGACAGAAAATTCGAACCAGGATGGCGAAGCGTCTAACATAATTTGGCACGAGATCCTATGAGAATTTCTTTTTACCAATATATTTCCTGAACTACTTGTTGAGTTGGATTAAACACTGGTTATACTGTAATTTTACTAGTCTCTTTAGAAAGTGCATCCACTGAGCCGCGCTTTTGTTATTATGCTGGTTAAATTTCGGAATTACAATACAGTTTGAGCTGGCACTTTTGGCCTCTAGTTTCATGTCATATTTTATTTATTGGGTTGTCTGTATTTGTGATACTCTGATGTGTAATTTCTGTTATGTTTTATTTTAAGATTATCCAAACATCAGCTTTTTGCTGCAGAATCTAAAATATTTTCACCGCTAATCAGTAATGCAACATGAGCTTTTGTAAACATGATTTGTCTACATCATAATAAAGTTTATGCCAGCTCTAGAAGATTTTGTAGATTCGTTTCCTGTATTTATATGAACAAAAGAACAACAAGAACTGCTAGCGAAAATAGGATCCTTAAATATTTCCTTCTGTCATATTCATAGTGATTTTGCACAGTCTTCAATTATGATATTTCTTAATTGTATAAACACAAAATATTTTTACAAACGTGAAGATATTTGACCTCCTGCAGTATCTATTTGCTACTATTGCTTCTTCGTTTCTTTTCCTTTAATATACTTTTCAATTTTTATTCAGACCCTCTTCCGTTAACTTTTACTTCGTTACGTTTTTGGGTTATTAGATAGCTTATAATTATTACTTTTCCCATCAGTCTTAGTTTTCAAGCTTACCCAGTTTTCTTTCTATGACTTCTAACTTGCTCTTTTTATCTTCAAATTGCTTAATTAATTTGTTTTGTATTTCCGTCAAGTTATTGTTCTCAGCAGCAAGGTTTGAAATATTTTCAGCTACACTCTTCAGTGAGGCATCTATTGGAGATTAGAATTTTGATACTTATTACAATTAAGGATGGCCACTCCTCAAGTTTATTATATCAAGGTTTTAAAATTATTACTTTTATTTATTAGAACATCAATCATATATCATTTTAAGCAAAAAATTTTGATAGGCCAGTGTGCCCAGTTTTGAGATTAAAGCTCCTGAAATTTTGGCGGGAAACCAAAGTTCTCTAGATTTTTCATTCACTTTGCATTAAGGCAATAAACCTGTGCAATGAAGGAATATCAAGAATTTCATCAAATTTTGTCACAAGCCTCTTAAAGATGTATACAGTCATATTTTAAAAAGAAAAGTGGGGGTCAGTGTGTAAAATTTTCTAATGCATCCTGGTGGATGAAGTTAGAGAGTTCCGAAAGTCAGAGGCAATTTGAAAAACCTGAGGAGTGACCATCCTTAAAACAAATGATGGCATTCGGAATATATCTAGTCGTTGAACAAAGTATGACCTCCATATTTAATAGAAAGATCATATGTGATTGTTGGTAATTAAACTTTATATTTTAAACATTGATTAGTTTTTAGTACTTTTTACACATATTTCGGTATATGGATTTCCAAACGTTTTGATTTGATCTGTACTGAAGAGACATAAGTTGTCGAAACGCGAAAGTGCAGAAACTAATTTAACAGTAACTTCGTTATTTTTTTTTATCTATTACCACTGGGCCGATGGCTCTGCTTGTGGGTATTCGCCAACCCAGTAGTCAGTACCTGGTGCTGGCCCGAAACCAATTTTATTTGGAAACTTACAATATCTCAATTTAAGGTAGATCGATCCTAATAAAAATATCAGATAGAATTTTTTTTTATTTTAAGATATTTTGTAGGTCTTAGTCCATTTGTTCAAAAAGATAAAATAAAAAGGATTCGTCACCGATCATCTTTTCCTGTTATCAGGCTTTGAAAATCGGGCCAAAATCGGTATTTTTCAATAATATTTACAAAGAAAATATAGGGAAATGTGATAACATGCTTATTACTTAGCTTTCATATGAAATAAATTTCCGACAGATTTTTTAAAAAATATTTTTTTGATATTTCAGAAATATATACTTCAGCTATATGTTGAGGTGAAAAAGTCTATATGTCACCGTTTGATTAAGAGAGATATTTTGTATAGTTAACGAAATAGACAATATTTACGGGAAAAGGGAACTAATTCGCGGGAAGGAGTGTGTCGATCTATTATGACGTCACAATGAAAAGGCCAAATAAGGATATTCCGCCTTGAAAATCAAGTCAATTCCGCATGCGACTCGTGTTTTGCAAATGCGCCAATCGAATGCGCCGTGTATTAGTGTCGATCTACCTTAACAAAAGTTTATTTTCAAAACTAAGGAGTATCTTTCTCTCGCATAGCTGTGTCCTTCGCTTATTTTTGCTTTACTATTTAGATCCTATTGGTAATTTGTTCTCCATCAGTTTTTACACATATTTCGGTATATGGATTTCCAAATGTTTTGATTTGATTTGTACCAAAGAGACATAAGTTGTCGAAATACGCATATGCAAATTACCAAATTTACAGTAACTTCGGTGTTTTGTTATTGATTTTCAAATTGAAATATCAATTACAAAATTTTGTATAAAACTAAGGAGGATCTCCCTCATGCATAGCTCTGTGCTTAATTGAATTTTGGCTTTTCTATTTAAATCCTTTTGGTTATATTTATATGTGTTGGTTCTCTTTCGTTTAATAGACTTCCAAGTGTTTTGGTTTGATCTGCACTGACTGACGAGGGGTCACTTGTCGAAACGCGCATATGCAGAAATAAATTATCGGTAACTTCGGTATTTTGTTATTGGCAGTTAATTGAGGTCTGTTTTCGTCGTAAATTGTTGAAATTCTTGCTAAAATATGGAAACGTTTCTTACTTTCATTATTATTTTATTCACCTTTTTGTTTTGTAGTTCTCATGCACAGGACGTCCGTATAGAAAACGAATTTGCATTTATATAGAAATAGCATTATAAGTTCCTTAGTTTTTCGAAACTTATACAGTTTAATGCCCAACATACGTAAGACAATAAGTACTAATCAAAATGATGCTTAAACTAATGATATAGGAGTAATATCTCAAAGTTGAAGTGTATTTGAATTTTACCGGTACTTGTGCATTATTTTATATCATTTTGTCTTTTTCAAATTATATGAAATCAAAGATCAAACACTGGCGACTCTGAAAAGGCTAATAGTAAAATAAACAAGAGACAGGAAGAGATGATTACAAAAATCGAAGTTCAAAGATATGGCAAAACGGAAACAGAGAAAAACAAAGAGAAAACAAGGACGTGAGACAGCTACAATGCACGGAAATAAAAGATAAGATAAGATTAAGAACTAAGGCACTCATAGTGTGAACTCCCATGAAAACTGGGAGTGACATCAGGTGCTCCGGAGGGTAAGCATGTTCTTCTCCGCTGGTGGCACCCTTCCGACAATATCAGTGATTCAATCCAGGGTTGAGTCAAACCCGGTTATGTCAAATCCGTGAAGACGTGAAATCTAGCTGAAAATGTCCGTTTTCATTTGGCACACATACACGTCATATCTGTCAATGATGTCATAGTGAAGGCCATAGAATTTATGAAGTAAAGTGAAGTAACAAAGGCTGAACAAATCCCTGACTAAGCAGCTTTTGGGACAGTGTTTTTGCTCTATTAAAAAAATCACTGTATAAACTACATGCTCGACAGTAACGAATCATCTGTTAGATGTACACTCCATATGTTGGAGAGGTAAGTATATTGCTGCTCAGAGAGGGAAAGTTCACAATTGGGAAGTTATAATCATCACGTTTGTCATATGGTTTAGATTTCAAACGTCCATCTTCGTCAATGTTTATTAAAAGATCTAAGTACGAAGCTGAAGTAGGTGTATCAGTAGTCTCTTTAATTTCAAGCTCATGGTGATAGATCTGGTGTAAATATTACTTGAACTTTTGATTATTAAGAGAAAGAACATCGTCAATGTAGCGGAAGATGAAATTAAAGGACCGGGCTAAATGTTTTTTGTTTTTTTCTGTGTTAGCCTTTGTAAAAACTTCGCCTGATACGAGAAGAAAGAGATCCGGTAAAAGTGGCGCGCAGTTAGTTCCCATGGGAATCCCGATTGTCTGTTTTTAAAAACACGGCCTCCAAATTCGACAAAAATATTATCTATCAAAAATTCCAACATCTTGATTATGTAATTCTCCGTGTACGTCTTGTTGGACTCAGTGTGGCTCTTTACAAAATATGTTTTGTCTTTCCTAAGTACTGCTAAAATGTGCTACAACGTAAGGCATGCTTAATTTCACGAAAAATAGTATCATATTTCATACATTTTCAAACAATTGGGTCAGTAAGTCTTGCCCTGTATTATCGAGAGTTCTCGATAAAATTCATTTCTATGAAAGCTAAAGCAATAAAAATCAACTTATAAATTGAAGGCATATAGGAGGTTCTTTAATCTCATAAGCCGCTGTAAATCTTTTCAAGTTTTTGTTCCCTTGGTAAGTGTCTGACATTGTGTCCTGAATTAAAATATTACTCTTATGGATCTCCATTTTTACAAAGAGATGTCACTGGAACATTGTTTAGTATCATGTCGATGTCTTCCATACTTTTCAACAAAGACACAAAGAAAGAGACTTTTTGATTTCCTAAAATTTAGATATCACACTTTTTGTTTACTTTAAGCGATCCTGTACTAGGCGGCTAATTTTCTGACTATTCTAAATCTAACACTAGAACACCGAAGCCATAACATCAAGCCAAATTCTAATTGACGTCTATACATATTGACCAAGGTAAATCCGAAGAATCAATCACCGTTAAGTAGTGGAATTCCTAAAGTAAAGTAAGACCCATAATTAAAAACTATTGATTCATTGGATCAGAATCGAAATACTGTTTTGTGACACAATTGATCAGTAAAAATTTGCAGATTTACACACATCTATAAATAATAATTAAGCAAATTGTAAAAATGAATTTATTATTAACAATCCAGCAACACAATAGCAAGTAGTACCATAAAGCTAATCTTACCAATAGTAGACAGAAGTCTTTCATTTAAAGCTGCGATTTTTGTGTTGATTACTTCTGATAGGATGGTAACGACTGACTGGCTGTTGTTTCCTCGAATTTCAAAATCTGAAATAGTTTTAAAACATTCATGTTATAAAAAGTACTGAAATGAAGTTATTTAAAGAATGGATATTTTTCCACAGTAATGGAGATGGGGGTTGTTAGGTCGGTAACATTTCTAAATCGACTGGTTCTTCTGGAAAGGTCCAATTGTCATCAGCTAAAATATATGCCTGTGGCGTTCAGAAAGTGTAATTGTGCACATGCAATTCATTCGAAGCATCCGATATTCCAACTGATTTGAAAGGGCATCTTTATAGATAGTGAGCAAATATCTAAATTGATGCTGAGGTGGAACACCGTTGCATACTTATGTTTTGTATTATTGCTGGGCTCAAATTGCATGAAGATAACCCTCGGCAACTGACGGTGTCTACCGGTGTTGTTCCGATGATGCAATTACATGACACTCGTCATAGTTTGATTATTAAAGAGGGACTTCGGAAATTATGAAGATAAAATAATTTGATCGTGGTGCCATAATCCTACTTGTCATGAAAATAAAAAAAATAATTTTGAATTGAAGAATAAAATTTTTATTGAAAATGCAAATAAATGATTTAATGCATTTGGTGAAAACAAATAATTTGTCCTGATTTTCATGAAAATAAATATATTTTCTAGGCAAAGCCAAGCCCCACCCCTCCTGAAATCAAACGGTTGTCACCTATGTGGAGATAAGCCAATGTGTTTTTATCTGCCCCTGGAAGCTTTACAACAGATTTTTTATAAATCAAACGTGATGAAAGTTGATGTTTGGAGCATTGAGAATAAGTGAAAACAGTGTTAACTTGCAAACACAAAAGTCTTCAAAACGAATTCCCATGTGAATTCTAAATTTGAGATATTTCTTTCGGTAAACTTCTATACTATAAAGAACAATTGTATTATCCTCGTTTTTTTTACAATTTCAATGATAACAGTCGCCATCTTACAATATCTAACCCTAAATATGAGATCTAAGTATCCTACTCGACAATTCAGTTTGCAATTCTTATAATTTTTTTCTTCTTTTTACACTTCCAAAGCAACAACCGTCTTTGTGAACAAATTTATCCTGATGAGAATTGTAACTTTTAAAACATTTCGGTAAAATTTATCAAACTTGGAGCACTTCTTTACATTGTAATTTTTTGACTCTTTCAGGGAATTTTTAGCCTGAATATAATTCTGCACTGCCTATAAAACCCTATGCAAAATTGCTTAGGATTTACAGCAATTTCCCCGCCTTTATGCGATTTGGAAGACTTGAAGAGCGACAAACATCGCCCTATAGGTTTCATTTAGGCTGATAGAAAGAAGGTGGAAAAATTAATGCAGAAGAGAAAAAACAAAGAAAGTGCGCCAATGAATAATAATGATCAGAAGAAGAAAGATAATAAAATTTTAGACTTCCTTTTCAAACACTTAATTTTGCTATTACATTTAATTAAAAATTTAATGAATCATTTCGTACTTTTATTGGAATGTGAAAAAGTGGACTGTTGCATATTTTGAATAATGCGCGCCAAATATACAAAAAATCGCATGGACTGTGTTTTTTATAGTGTGCACAACATAATTCTGTTATTATGTAAATATATTGTTTAGTATGAAAATATTTTGAATGGTGAGTGAAAGAGATATCCGATTTATGACTTTCTGCAATCTATTTTTATTTTTTTCATTATTAGTAATACTATTATTGCAGTTTAATCAACCCCCCCCACAAATAGATTTTGGTTAAACGGTTAAATTAAATGACCTTGATGTCAGCATATTTTGATTAAAATTTAGTTTTCTGCTTAAGTTTTTTTATTAGTTGTTTGTTTACGTTTATTTATTCTACCTGATACAATCAAATATTGTTTCTGAGGAATTAATTTCCGAAATGGCCATACAGCTCATTAAAATTATTGCAGTGGAGTTAACATATGTGTTATGGTCTCATGTTCATTTACTCCATATCCTTTCGTAAAATATTTCTGATATCTGTCGTGTGTCTGAAAACATTGCATATAATATATCTTGACTCTTGCCAATAAATTCATTAAAAAAATCGCATTCAACACTTAAAATTTGTCTTTCCATTTCATTTCAGGCTTTATAAAGACGAACTGAATATTATATAAACATGCTCTGTTATTGTATTTATTGTATATTGTATATGAGAGAAGACTTTTATGAGCTGAAAAACTTGTGTCTCACCCTTTTCGCATTTTGTGAGCAAAATAAATAAGTTAAAGTATTTGTAATTATTCATGCCTTCATGTCCCTTCTTAGGGAAGTCTAATAATGTTAAAAATATTAGGTTTTCTAGAACTTTGCGGTTATAATTCTAGTATTACGTTACGATACATTTTAAACGCATTGGAAAATTACGAAAATGCTTGTAAAATCAAATATAGATTCTTATAATATCCCACCATTACCGGATATTGAACAGATATCATGATAAGGAGGGGTATTTGCCAAAAATACAAGTCGCGGGGCGGTTAAATTTCCCGAGCCTGAAAGGCGAGGCAAATTTAGACCCAAAACTTGTATTTTTGGCAAATACCCCGACGTTCATGATACACCGAATGTTTCTATCATTAAAGCGCACATATGACAAAAAATACTGTGACGGCCATTAACCAATCAGAGTGCAGCTTATTTACATAAGGTGTAATTATGTTGAAAATAACCATATTCCAAATATAGTGTACAGAGACGACGAGAAATGTGATGTTTTAAATAAATACTTTTGTTTTATTTAAAAAACAGAGGATAAAAATATACAATTACCAAACTTTCCTACAAAAAGGAAGGTTCACTTACGGATATTACTATTTCTATTCAAGAAATAGTAGACATAATCAAAATTTTAGATCCCAATAAGGAGTCGGTTCCAGAGAAGATAAGTCATAAAATGATACAAATGTGTCCAGATAAGATAGCCATAACTCTCCAAATAATTTTTAATAAGTTTCTCATAAATGGGAAGTTTCCAGATTCTTGGAAAACTGCCAGTGTCATGCCTATTTTCAAAAAGGGGATGATTCCTTACCCTCCAATTTTTGATAAGCTGTGTTGGTAAGAAAATGGAAAGACTTACTTACAAGCATGTATACAATCATTTACAAAAAATAAAACTTAATATACGGATACCAATCCGGATTTCTTTAAAAAAATTCTAATGTTCACCAATTAGTAGAAATGTATGATTGCATTTTGAATTCATTAGAACAAAAGGATATGAACTATATTTTGCGATTATTCGCTTGGATATGACCATGCTATATTCATGAAAGTTTTTCATTTTGTTCAAAATGTATCTTAAATATATATACATTGGGAAGTCTTGCCTTGAGGAGACATTTCTAGTTTATGCCGAATATTCAGATGCACCTTTACTTCAAAGAGTATTATGAAATTTAATGTACACACAAACTTTGTAATATCAGCTATAATGAGCCAATAAAATGTCATCGATTTTTAGAATCACATCGAATTATACACAAAATCAAAATTGACACTTGCAGCAACAATAAACAAGAACAATAATAATATCAAAAGTAATAAATAAGTAGATAAATAAAGCATTTCGATATCAATTAAATATATAAATAAAGTTTTTCAATATCTATTCATATCGATTAACACTTTAAAAGATACCATTATTGTTAAGTCAGTCATGTTTACAGACATAGACATCATATATTCTTAGGAGTCTTTGCAAGAACGTCGTAAAAAACGAAAGCAACATATATTTTATAATATTAATAACAACAATGCCCAAATGCATCTAAGTAGATTAATTTCATCAAATATACAAAGTATCAACTTCGATGATGGAGGAGCCTGGGTGGCAGAGTGGTACAACCACTGTAGTCTATCACCATAGCGATGTGAGTTCGCGCCCAACTTTATACATTACAAAAAAGGGTGCACTCGACTTGCAATCGCAAGTGATAAGGTATGTCAGTTACCTGTCCAAGGTCGGTGGTTCTCTCCGGGCACTCTGGCTTGATCCGCCACTAAAACTTACCGTCATGAGATAGCTGAAATAATGCTGAAATTGACGTTAAACCCCACATCAATCAATCAGTTATGGAGAAGGTATAGTTTTACATTTTGTAGGCTCGCATTAACATATGATTTCTATATCCCTTGAAGTATGAGACAATGGAACAGTATAGATCCGAATATTCTTAAGGTAGAAAATTTAAAAAGAAAAACAAAGCAGAATTAAAAGATACTTTTGATGGCAGCAACAAAGATATTCCTTTGTATTCCTCATACAATGAGCTTTTGAAAAACATTCTGTTAACTTAACATTAAATTTTCTCATAGGTAATCTCCATTTAAACGTTCGTTTTGTAGAATTTATTCATCTTTCTACAAGATTAAAAACATTTAATTTCATCGTACAATATAACTGCTGTACTTTATACTCTATTCTTAGTTACCTGTACATTACTATTTGTTTTTATCTAAGTTGTTCCTCTATGGCACGCGAAAGTCACAAAAATTCGAGAAATATAGTATCTCGACGAGATACCTGGTTTCTCGCTCAAAAACCTATCATCTCGATCAGGATCGAGATTAAGGGTTTTTCGCCGAGATTGAATTCTCGCACGAGAAACACAGTATCTCGCATGAGAAACCTGGTATCTCGTTGAAAGCCTTTTATCTCGGCATCTAGAAACCTTCTAACTCGCGTAAACCCTCTTTCTCGATCGAGATTGTAAGTTTTCACCGAGACGCAATAATTATTTTTAGCCAATCATGACACGAGATGAAATCTCGTGTCAAAACCTTTCATCTCGGTCGAGTTTTTATTTCGTACGAGACTTCATCGCGTAAACTATCTATCTCGATGTAATTACCAAATTAACCAATCAAAACACGAGATGAAAATCTCGTGTCAAAACCTTTCATCTCGGTCGAGATTTCGTTTGTTACGAGATTTTCATGGAGAGGTAATGATTAATTTAAACCAATCGCGACGCGAGATGAAAACCTCGTGTCAAACCTTTCATCTCGGTCGAGATTTCGTTTCTTACGAGATTTCATTACGTAAACCCTCTTCCTCGATCGGGATTTGATGTATTTCACCCAAATCAAGGACTTATACGTCCAGACTTAATGATAAGTTTTCACCTCGTGTCAAATATCTTAATTCGGTCAAGAAATAGATTCTAAACGGATTCCATTTGCACTAGTGTGGGATGTATCCCTTACTAAACAGCTAAACCATCTGATCGGATAATCTTGCGGGACAGGAAGGTTGTAAATTTCGGTAATACGCAAATTGATTCAAATATTTCTTTTAAATAAAATATCATCTTACTATTGCTATTGTGACTTTTTTCGGACCCAAAATAGAACTTTGGTACACAAATTCAACAATTATTGGATCACCTGAACGAGGCGATCACAATACTGGTATACTAGTATTGTTAACAATACTGGAACAAAATATTATACCAGTATTGTATTTTTAAATAAATGTAACAACACTGGAATAGAGTATCCTATCCCAGTATTGTTTAATAGTTTAATGTGTCATTTCCTATTTGAATTTGTCATTATTATGACAAATTATATAATAGTAAAAACAAGAATTTTATTTTTTTTTAATTAGCATGATCAAGTTAATCAAATCCCCGCCTAAAAGATTAAACTTTATTATTTAGTTTGTAATAATGTACCAAGCTGACTTGTAAAGAAATGTCATAAATAAAAGAGGCCATAAGTTATTGTGTACGCAAAGCCGACTTTGCAATGCAAGGTATTTCATCATTTTTCCCAGTAATTCCTACTGATCGATATATGTTCGTTGTGGCATAATTTTGGGTCCGGGTCCACTACGGGTCCGGCCGGATATAAAATGTTAACATTCTGTATCCGGCTTTCCCCTATAATTTTGGGTCCGTGGTCAGTTATTTTCTCGGAAATTAGATTTTTGCTAAAAAATGTGTTTTAACAATAATTTCAAATCCATTTGGCGAAATATTTGACTGTTTCAAAGAGGGTATTCAATATTTCTTGTATCCCCAACCAGAGCCCGAGACAGTTTTTCCGAGCTTGAAAATAAAAAAAAAAACATTTATAACTATCTTATTTTACGATGTTTTCAAAAATTATTTGTTTCATTTAAATTAAATAGATATCTTTTCATATTATTTCGATTATTTGATTAACTGTTTTTTATTTTATACTAATAAACCGACGAAAAACTATTGCAAACTCGGTCTAAGGAAGGGAGATAACTCGCGTATTTTGTTATTTGTTTACATTTACCTGGATGAACAGGTAAAAGACCCCTATCCAAAATGAAATTTTATGATTATAATTAATACATTGTACATTCCATATTTTTACTCATTCATTATTTATTTTTATCTTTTTTATTTCGTTCTTTTTTTAACATGAACACATATAACATTATTTTTTATAACTATCTAATATATTACCTTAATTATATTGTTTTATTTGTCTATTTATTTGTTTATTATTTACTTATCTATTTTTTTAATTATTGTTTGGGTAGCTAATTCTCTGTTCTGGACCCGGAGGCTCCCATTCTTTTCACCGAAGCTTTTTTATTCTTTAATACCGCATTACAGTCTCTGATACAAACCCCTATTTAGGTCCCTTTTTCCTTGTTTGCTCTCTCAGAAAAAAAAACTTCTCGGTAGTTATATGAAATCAAATGCACAGACTTGAACTTCACGTAAAAGCTATATGGGTGAATGAAAAAAAGGCACCATGCATATTTTATTATCTAGACTAGAAATATAAAAGTTTTGATGCAAAGCATGTCCATGCAAAATTTCATTGAGATATCTTTATTGATTAAACAGCTATGCTCGAAAAACATGCAAAAAATGTCTGGAGTGCAACACTTTTCGTGACGTTTTTTTTAACATTACATTTTTTAATACATATAAAATAGATAATAATATCTGTTTAAACGTAAGACTGTTCAATTAAAGTTTAACATCTCGAGAGTAGGAATTTAGTATCTGAATATTAGCAAATATCTGCTGCAGTTGACACAAGAACAATTGGAGTCCCATGTCTGGAGTGCAACAGCAAAAATAGAAAAACTGCAAATAAATTCTATCTATGAAAAATCACATAATTGATTAATGTAAAATAATATCAATTCCATATGAAAAATATGATATTGAATATTTTAATAACAACACCACCAACATTTGAAGTTTAATAAGTCCCCTTTTCTCGTATATTGATTTCTAATCCATTATTGTTCTTTGTTTCAGACAACATAGATATAAAAACCATTCATTCAAGAAATGAACCCTTTTCAGACACACACTTATTATTTAATTGCGAGCAATGTTTATGTTGTCAGGAGTGCAACAGTATTTTTAGTTTATTAATGCTTATGTTTAACAGATCAAATGAAAATCTAAGCATCAAGTAATGAGTATTTGAAAGAGAGTAACTATTTCAACAATTTTAAAGAACAAGTGGGTCATTCTTTCAATATCAGTCTCTTTGTACGCGCTTAATAGCAAAATTACGTTCACTGTTAAATTTATTATTTTTTTCTTCAAAAAGGAGTGCAGGGAAGTTCAATTCATGACAAATTTAAATGTCTGGGGTGCAACATATTAACGAGAACAAGAATATGTGTCTAACGGGCACAATGCCCC
>MJUU01036624.1:41808-69360 GCA_002080025.1 Modiolus philippinarum | reverse complement strand
TGACTAGAATGATCCTTTGAGTACTTATCATCGGGGTTTTCCGGTATACTATCAATGCGTAATGTTTTGGCCGTAATCGTGTATATTTATAGATAGGATTTTTCCAATCTTCGGAACTCTCTTGGAAGGCTTTAAAGGTATGCTGAAATTTTGATATGATGTTGACGAGATATGCACCTTTCGGAAAATATATGGTTTCATACAGGTTTAACTTAAGATAAATTGTCCAGACAGATTTGAATATGGGGAATTTCAGTTGAAAATGTTAAAGAAATGAATTGGTGGTTTCTAACCTATACTCAGATCAGATTAAGAAGAAGTGCATTCTATGATTTTTTTTTCAAAATGGCCGCCATATTCAAGATGGCGAATATAAAATGAATATAAAATGGAAGGCACATATTCCAACTTGCATACAAATTTAAAAAGTATGTCAGATCTGTCTGTGATTTGAAGAATTAAATACAAAAAATATGATTCCTAATAAAAAATTGATAATTTAATATCTCAGGAACTGCTTCATGTTTTGTGTGAATGTTTAATAAGATGAGAAGAAGGAATTCATGCAAACAAAATTTGAAATGGCCCCCATTTCTTATATATGGCCGCCAAGATACGTCAAAATTTCAACGTCTGTCCGATTTCAACTAAATTTGATTTCTAGGTAGATTTTGAGGCTGCCAATGAGATTGTTTCATCGAATTGGTTGGTTGGGGTGACATCGTCATTTGCTTGCAATTGCATAGATACGATAACGTAACCCTCAGTCCACTACGTTCCCGTGAGGGTAACGACGCGGTCCCATTACCCGTAATGGAGCAGGCCCGGTGTGATTCACATCGGGCAAAATTATGGTTTTATAATCAGCTTACCAATCAGACCCTTGATTGTATTAAATCCTCAAATTCACATTTTTCTCCATTTTCAGTATAGAATATGCATATTTTTTTCATTTGACAAGTGTTTTACATCACACTGAAAATCTGAAGCGAAGGTTTTGAAAAGTAAATCGCCGGTTTGACAGAGACTATTGAATAAAATCATAAAATGCTGCCACAGATTCTGCAAATCAATGTCGGTTATCGACCGGAATTTAACATTGATATAATCCGGAGATGTCCGGAAATGGTTTTAAAATCCTACATCCGATCATATACTTCAAAATAAATTTCAAAATGGCCGAAACTTGGAGAACAATTTTGAAATTGCGTTTCGAAAAAGAACGTTTTGAGCCACTTCAGGAGATATTTGCACAGAAATATAAGATTCATAAGCAGTAAAAATTGATAATGTTTATATATCAGTACGTATTTCACATGCAAATTGAAATTTATTTTGCTCCATCACGGGTAATGGGACTGAGTCGTAATCCTCACGGGAACGTAGTGGACTGAGGGTTACGTTATCGTATCTAGCAATTGCAAATCTAGTTTGTATTTGTGTTTATATAGAAAACATAAACAAGGGTGTAATAAACGTAACTTAATGTGTAGTTCTTTAAACAAATTTGAATAAGAAGAATTCTAAAATGTTATTGAAGTTTCGACTTGCATCCTACAACAATAGATCTTCTCCTTGGCTTAAGCGACGGTCTTACGTTTCAGCAAAATTATATTGTACTTAACAACGTCTTTGAATATATTAAGAAAACATTTCCTTATTGGTTAAACATAGAACTTTCACATATATATTTTTCTTTTTAATCTGTTTATTTATTCTATAAAACTTAAATATTATATCGAAATTTTTAAATTAGATAAGCATGTCATAATATTGAGAATAAATATAACCCAAAGAAGACTTAAGTAAGTCTTACTTGTGTCATATCCGTTTTGTAATATTTACAAATGAAATAATAAACTAAACAACAATGTATACATTACCTTTAACATTTCTTTGAACATGATAAAAGAAACTTCTCTTCATATCTCTGATTAAATACGTAGTGTCTATACGTCCAACAACATTGGTATTTTTCGAATATGCAGGTCCATAGTTGCCTTTTACATGAGCCACTGCAAAAGAAAGAAAGATGTAAAAACAAGTATACTCTGACAAAAGTCAGAATACTCAAGCTGAGTTTTAGTTAATTTTTTCATTGATTTATATGAATCTTATTTTTGCATAGGCCATTTTGACAAGTTACTGATCTTTAGTCATGCAGAAATTGTTACTAATATGGGTGATAGGAACAAAACCGATTGGCGGATCCAAGGAGGGTTCCGGGGTTGGAACCCCCTTTTTTCGGACAATCATGTATTTTTTAATGAATTTCCTGATGTTTTACTAGGAAATACCCCAAAATTTCTTATTGCCACCTCCCCTTTTCAAATTGCCTGGATCCGCGCCTGAACAAGAAGCAGTGATGGAGAGATACAGATTGGGAACTACAAAATACGTCAAGGGTGACAGACATATAGTACCGAGGATGCAACTGAGATGTTAACAACACACTCAGAACTCTTCGATAGTTTTTGTGAAAGCTGATATTAGGTACATTTCGGCGGATTGTTATTTGAAATGGTGATAGCAAAATTACCGAGAGTTTCGAGCGTTGTCAGTTACATATACCATTAACTACAAGTTTCGTATCTCTATAATGTCTCAGCTGTAGAGAACAAATAAAATAGAGAGGCAAGAATTAGCTAAGGACATATAGATGATTGTTCTATCCGTTTTCTGTATACAGCAATAATTCAGTGTTTTATGCATTTTGTGTAATTTGAACAATGTGCATTTGTTGTTTTGTGTGGTATTAATTTGTGGAATTTGTTTTACATTAAATTTAAATTTGAAATGTTTACATGTTCATAAACTTAAAAAATGCGATAAATAGACGATTACATGTAAATGACATTACATGTCATTTTCCATATCGTCCCTGGTATTAACCTTCGACCCATTTCAGCCCTCAGGCTACGCCTTCGGGCTTGATATGGGAGTCAAAGCCTAATAGGACCTAATATACTAGGGCTGATATGGAAAATGGCATGTAATTATAATCATCCCAACTGGGATTATCCCGAACCTGTTGAGAATTTTCAATGTAATAGTTGAAAAATTATTTACAACAGAGACATGTAATTAATCATGAAAAATATTCTTTCATCTGCATTTTTTAATGATTCGAAACAACTCATGGTGCAAACGGGATTAGGCACGAAACGACAAGAATTTTTGAAAAAGGATTCTTAAGTCACAACCAAAACTTCTGTGGACACAATATTTCGTGTTACGAGAAGTCAACGAAAACGAGACCCCACGAAAACTGACTTGGGCGTTGGGATAAATTTGGACAAACTCGGGCATCCTGAAACTGGACATTTCCCAAATCGCACACATGTCAGTGTCTCCCACTGGCTAAATGTAGTGGTAAATTTTGCTTTACATTTTGTAGCACACAATATGCCAAAATGTCACTGGTTTGGTTTTTTTTTACGCTTCTGTGAACATGCACGGGAAAATATTACAAATAGATAAGCGCTGCCGTAGATAGGTCTCATTCTGTATACTGCTGTCGAATAAATAACTGGTCTTATGTTTGCTAAAGCTACTGCTGTTCATTAGCTCAACCTGAACTGGTATATATAACAATAAAAGAAAATATTCGGAAAGCTACTGATACTGATATTAGTCCGCAAATAGAAATAGTTCGTAAAATGTGACTTTCAAATTGATATAGAAATGTGAACTACAGATGAACACTCACCCAAGCATGTATTTAGCGAACTGCAAAATTTGAAAATCAAATATTTGGCACGAACGAATTTAGCATCGTAATTGAGTAAAAATCTAGATGAACCTTTCGAATTATTTTTTCCAATTGCCTAACCGTGTCTTCGTTGGGATTTTGTACCATGTTTTCATATCATATCATTTCAAGCGTTTCATATAGTTAGTAATCTACATGTATTATAACAGAGAAAGGGGAAGTTTAGATACCCATAAACCGGTTAATCCCTACCGCTGGCTTTTGCCAGTGTCGGTACCAAATCCAGCTGTCCTGAGTTCCCATCGTTGTTGTTTTGTCTTATTTGTGTTTTTCCTGTGCAGCCCCCTGGCATATTTTGGCATGTACTTGTAATTTTTAGCAATTGTAGATGGTTTTTATTTCTCTTTTTATTAGCTCACCTGACCCAAAGGGTCATTGTGAGCTATTGCCATCACCTGGCGTCCATCGTCCGTCTGTACGGCCGTCCGTCGTCCGTTAACTTTTCACATTTTCATCTTCTCCTCTGAAACCACTGAAGCAAATTCCACCAAACTTTACAGGAATGATGTATAGAAGGTCCTTTTCATCAATTGTTTATTCGTTTGGATCCGATAAAAAAACATGGCATCAAGCACGGAACCTAGTATAACATTGCACCCTTTGGGAAAATCACCTTTTCATCTCCTCTGAAACCACTGAAGCAAATGCAACCAAAACTCACAGAAATTATGTATTGAAGGTCCTTTACAAAGATTTCTCATTTCATATAATCTGACATAAAACATGGCCGCCAGTTCGGAACGTAGGTTTGACATTGGACACTATTGAAAAATTACATTTTTGTCTTCTCAGGAACTTTAAGGGAATGAACTGCTTAAGGTCCTTTACAAAGGTTGCTTTCGTTCCGATCCGATAAAAAACTTGGCCACAAGCACATAACATAGTTTAGCATTTGACCGTATTGGAAAATTACATTTTCAATTTCGCCTCTGAAACCAACCAAACTTTAGAAGAATGATGTATTTAAGGTCCTTGACAACGATTGCTCATTTCATTCCAATCCGACAGCGCGGAACTTAGATTTAACATTAGACCCTATTGAAAAATCACATCTTCTCCTCAGAAACTTCTGCAGCAAATTCAACCAAACTTTTCAGAAATGTTCTAATAAATGATGGAATGTCTTTTACAAAGATTGCTCATTTTATTGCAAGCCGACAAAAAAAAAAAAATGGCCACCAGCACGGAAAGTAGGTTTAAAATAGGACCATATGGAAAAAAAATCACATTTGCATCTTCTCCTCAGAAATCTCAGAAGCAATTTCAACCAAACTTTACATGAATAATGTATGGAAGGTCTTTTACAAAGATTGCCCATTTCTTTCCAATCCTATAAAAACATGGCCGAAATGGCAGAACTTAGATCAAACATCGGACCCTAAGAGAAAAATAACATTTTCATCTTCTCCTCTGAAACCACGGAAGCAAATTCAACCAAACTTTACAGGTTTACAAAAACAGGATAACAGTTAACACCTTCAATAGCCGAGAACTAAAATAATATGCCACAATTCACAACCGAACTTCCTTAGAAAAACATCATAAAGACAAAAGACAAACATAAATAAAGATAGGAACTCGGGATAGCCGGGCTTGGTACCGGCCATAGCAAGAGCCATTGGTAGGGTTGAACCGGTTTATGGGTACTCAAACCAACCCTTTCTCTATCCCGTTTACCTATAGTATAATAAACATGCGAATAAAACCCAATACAAGTTGACTACTAACTCAAAGACCACTATCTTGGAAAAGAAAAGCATATGAAAAAACGTAATTTAGAAAGATGGGTCAAAGAGTGCTCGCCGCTTACATGCAGGCCAGTCTGCTGGTAAAACACTGTCGCACTACGAAGGAAAAATCAAACTCAAAACTCCCCGAAGGGTTTGGTTAAGAGTCGTCGTGTATTTCAATAGACATCGACAGTATCAGCGAGAGGCCAGTATATATGTGAAGTCTTCAGGTCACCGGAATCCAAAGCCAATTTAACGGATTTGTTCAGAATATCTCGTCGATATCCACTATTACGTAAAGAATGTAAGTTACGTCCCAGTTTTCTGGATTATTTATCAGTTTCTGACATTTTAAAAACATTTCCATAAAATCGAGGATGAGAAAATGCCTTTTGTAATTAGCTGTTTGCGAGTCATGTCATATCTAGATATTAAATGTTCATATCTTCTGCAAAACTTCAAAAAAGTATTTAATATTTTATGAAATCTTCAATCTTGTTGTAAAGTTTGGATGTGAGAGTTAGGTTACGTTCATTAAAATCGTCAAGGGAAGAACAAACGCGAGCGGATTGTATAAGTTGAGCTGTATACACCCCGTAGGATGGAGCGGGGGGAACAGGGAAAAATTGATAACAGTGAAATCAAAATTATCCCTTTTATCATAAATTTTAGTTTTTATTTTACCAGAGTCAATGATGATACTTATTGTGTCGCCTGCTGTAAGCAGAGTCGACACATAGAGATTACTATCTGTCGTCTTACGTCGTCGTACTGCGTCGTCCTGCGTCGTCTGTCGGTTTTTGTATCTGCAACTCCTCCAAAACTGCTCCTCCGATTCCAACCAAACTTTCAGGATATATCCTTCCCCTGGTATAGTTGTGCGTTTGATACTCAGAATTTTGTTTTTAGAGTTTAGAGGTTCACCAAGCCAAAATAGCTCATTTGTTAATCTGGTTTTTGTATCCGCAACTCCTTCAAAAACTGCTCGTCCAATTCAAACCAAACTTTCAGGATATGCTGCTTATCTGGTGCAGCGGTGCACCTGATACTTAGAATTTTGGTTTTACAGATGTAAGAGGTTCATAGAGCCAAAATTGCTCATTTTTAATCTGGTTTGTTAATTGCACAACTCCATAACTATATATCAGATTCTAACCAAACATGCAGAATATGTTGTTCACATGATCTTGTTGTGCATCTGATACCTAAAATTTTGATTTTATGGATTTTAGAGGTTCACAGAGCCAACATGTCCAGGAGCAATAATGGTTGTAAGTAATATTGGAGAAGAATCCTTGCTTTTTGTTACAGCAAATGAACTGAAGACCCGAAAATTTAAAAGACTATTTTATAAGTTAATCAAATTTGGATTTAATCAAATTATCTGGAAGTGTTGTATAAAGTGTAGAAAAATTAGGGATGTCAGCGAGTACCCGAGTATCCCTCGGACGTACCGATTATCGATTAGTAAAATCGGTACTCGGGTACTCGGAAGGCCCATATCCGTGATTAGTATGCTGATTTGTTATTAAAGATTTAAACTTTTAAAATGCAGCCACCGAATTTTACCTTTAGTTATATTTTTGATACATTTCAGATGGGGATAAAACCTGAATTTTAACTTATTGGGAACCGTTTATGGTATAAACGGTATTGTAAATGTTTTGTATTTGATCTGTAATTGAAGAGGCATAAGTTGCCATTTGCAGAAAGTAAATGTACGATAACTTCGATATTTTGTCATTTATATATAAAATAAAAAAATAGACTTTCTCGAAGAGCTGAACAAGAACTGTTTTGTTAAAGCATGTGAAGATCCCTTGTTATGGCTTCTTCTGTTCACCTGTCAATTTAATTAACAAATAAATTACGTCTAATTATCTTTGTTTTCTCTCAAATTAACACATTGATCTGTATTGAGTCGTAAACAATCAAAAATGCAAGCTATTTATTAAACACTGATTGCTTTTTGTTGACCATCAAAACACAAATTCAATGATATTAAATGTAGTTGAGAAAAAAAAATACAATTTCTTCCGGATGAAATAAATGACAAAGGGATGTTTTTTTTCACGCAGTGGAATTCTCTCGCATGTTTCACCGATATCATCATAAAACCTTTTGACCGAGCGAGTACTCGAGTACTCGCTCGATAAAACTTTCGAGTAAACGAGTATTGATTTCCGTTTGAGTTGACATCCCTAAGAAAAATAAAAATAACTGTCAATAGATGAAACTTGTCTTTCTTTAGATTGTAATTTATCTGAAACTTCAATAGATTTTTTTGCACCCCAAAGGAATTTACTCCAGAGTTTTGATATGTTTTTTTCACAAATGTTTATAACTAGCTCCCTTATACAAGTAAGTGCACTGGTTAAATGGATGGACAAATTTGTAGTAGAACAATTACTCGAAGCCGAAATAAAACGATGTTTGTAGGGATTTTTGTGACGTTTAGGAATCCAGTACATAGTAGGTAGGGTTTTATCTTTAGATGGAACTTTGATGAGCGTTTCTGTATCTTTGTAATGTTGTTTGGTGAGCGTTTTTTGTCAAAATTTGTACATTTAAGGGTGCTTGACTTGGCCAATTCTTTTTTTTTGGACATCGATATAGTATTTTTTCAGATGATGGCAACGTTGTTTGAAGCTTTGTCGACAGGTGCAAACACACATTTCTCACCAAGTTCTTTCAGTTTTGACTTAAAGTAAGTGAGAACCGAACCGTCTGCTTCTAATAAGACATCCGCCGTGTTGAACATGTCAACACCGGAAGTAAAGTCAAATCCGATAGAGGAAAAACAAACCTCAGTTGTAAAGGGAAAGATCTGTTGTCATCTGGGAAATAGATATCCCATAGCGATCCACAAGATCGTGATGTTGACCATAAAACTTCTGTAAAGGTGACTTTAAGTTTTTGGTAACGTATCCTTGTTTAAATAGTCTATTTATAAGCAACTGAGCTCTATCAAGGAAGTCATTGTATCGACCACAAGCCCTTGAGTAGCAAATGAGTTGTGAGATGTAAAATCCACATGCTGGTGCTTTAGGAATGTTGCTACAAAGAAAACGGAAGTTGACTATTGGAAAAAGTGAAGTCATTGCGTTTGTCATACAGCCTAGTTTGTAGTGTTCCTCTGTTGTCAATTTGAAAATGAAGGTCAAAGAACGAGGCCGATAATTCTGTTAACAGACAGATTAGTAGGTGACTAATAATAATTATCTTTATAGAAATTAATTCCGTTGGTAACTTTACTTATGATTTTATCTTGAAACATATTAAGAGCAATCTAAAGATTGCCCATTTCGTTCCAATCCGATAAAAAGCATGGCCGCAAGCGCAGAACTTAGGCTAAGAATTGGATCCTATGACCAAAATCACATTTTCATCTTCTCCCCTGAAACCACTGAAACAAATTCAACCAAACTTTACAGGAATGATACACTTTAGGTCCTTTACAAAGATTGGTCATTTCATTCCGATCTAACAAAAAGCATGGCCGCCAGCGCGGAACTTAGGTTTAACATGGGACCCTATGGGAAAAATCAGTTTTTCATTTTCTCCTTTGAAACCAGTGAAGTAATTCAACAAATTCTTACAGGAATGATATACTTAAGGTCCTCTACTAAGATTGCTCATTCCATTCCGATCCGACAAAAACATGGCCGCTAGAGTGGAACTTAGGTTTAACATTGGACCCTAAAAAATCACATTTTCATCTTCTCTTCTGAAACCACTGAAGCAAATTCAACCAAACATTACAGAAGTGATGGGTGGAAGGTCCTTTACAAAGATTGCCCAATCTAAAAACATGGCTGCCAGCGCGGAACAAAGTTTAAAATTAGAGCTAAAGGGAAAGTCATTCTCTTCATCACCTGCTCTGAAACTATTGAAGCAAATTGAACTAAACTGTGTTGAAATGATGTATAAAAGGTCCTTTGCAAAGATTACTTATTTCAACAGGATCAGACAATTGTGCCAAAGACTAAAGACACTATGGACCCACAAAACAAAACACACTACAACACCAATTCAACGATCAAAACTAAAGCACTAGCAGTGAGTGAATTATTGAAAAAAAAAATCCAACAGGTTCTCCCGAAGGATTAGCCTGTCCTGTCATGCATATCGCACCCGTCACATAGTATGAGAGACATTTATAGTTTTGAAAGATGTTTTTTTTGTAGCTGGTAGCTTAAAATAGATAATACTGGTAACGGCCATATTTTTAGCTCAAAATTTGTTTTTTTAAACGAGAGTTCTTTGAAATTTAGTTGTGGTTACCAACAAAAACTTGCACTTTAAGATTAAATTTCGGCGTTGTTAGACGTCTTTAACTAAACTTCACAAATTTATGGTAAAACACTAACAAAAGTGGTAAATGCACCGGTACTTTTTATGAATTCTATAATCTTACCTTTTATTATAAAAATAATACAGCAAAGAACTACAAACATTTTTAATAACTGGTTCATAAAAAATCCACCAGATTCAAGTCACTCTGGTCGACTGTTGCTGTTGCATTGTTATTGCTAAAATAACTTGATGTTAATGTGCAATTTATCTGTATACCTGAGATTGATACAATATATAAATATATATAATAATTATAATGAATCATAATCATTTGATCTTTTAAATTGTGTCTGTATTCTATAGGCAGTGAAACAAAATACATCTTAAAGGACGTTTCGACACTTAGGTTGTGTGAGCTCTACAAAAATGTACCTTATCCTAGATAAAAAAAGTAGCACCTATCCATAAATAATAAAGGTGTTTGTGTGCCATAGTAATAATTTACCTACGGTTTCGTACACCTGTCAACGATTTGTGAGAATGTTCTTGTAATATTTATGTGCTATTTTTTCAGCAAACAGTTAAAAAAAAACTTGACAGACTAGCAAAAGACGCCTTTTCTGACCAAAGACATTTGAATTTACATTGCTCCCAAGATTGATGCGATACAGGGGAATTGAACCTCTCATCGTCTCTATTTGCATTCAAATTATATATTTATATGTACAGAAGTTGGCTTCCGGTATATTAGTCCGTGGGCCGGAAACACTTTCCGTGTACCCCCACTTCCGAACCAGACCGATTTTTTTCAGTCCTTCTATGTCCCCTCTTCAAAATAAAACATGTTAACACGAACATTACCTGCACGCATAGACCATATAGGGCCACTTTTATAGTACACCATGAAAAATTCTTGTATTTTCGTTTTAACCTAAGTTTCATCTTTTAAAGCTCCATAATTTTTAAACGATAAATAATATGTACTCAAAGTTGGTACCAAATTAAAGCTAATTTAACAATTTTACAATGAACACAAGTTTTGGCACTTTACACCCTTTTTATGATCTGGGGATTCAAAAAATGTACCCCTCCCCCTGCAAAAAAAAAACGCGAAAATGACAATTTTAGGCTGTCAATTCCTCTCAGATAAACAACCCTCGTCATTTGATCTAGTTTTTATGCTTAACTCATCACGTGAGATACAATGGTGGAAAAAAACCATTTCAGTCCATAAAATTTTGATTTTCGGTATAAAATTCCTGAAAAATAGGGAATTTTCGGAATTTTAGATTTTTTCACAATTTCGACTTTCTGACTTTAGGATCGTAAAATCTGAATATATATTTAATAATGGCCGATTTAATAATAATTTTTGATATATTAGCAACAAATTGTGTGCACACATTTTAGTTTCAGACATATTGTAGGTTCAGAAATGCAAAATTAACACCCCTCCCCCTAAAAAATAAGGGAAAAATTGAAATATTCAGGCTCTAAATCATAAAAAGATAATGTTTAATGGGGATTCTAGTGTTTATTTCACTAAAGCTGACATGCAGAAGATCATTTAAGTAGATTTAAACTTTTTAAGAGGTCTCTTTTGGACTCTTCTGCCCGAAATTGTATGCAAAATTGGATTTTTCCGGTTTTCAGAATTTCTGCTGTTTTGACTTTGAGATGCAAATACTTCATGAAATTGATATATAACTTGAAAATGTTAATTTGATATCGTTTCATTATATCTTAGCAATTGCAAAGTATGCTTTTAAACATTTTAGACTTACTACAGTCTCATAAATTACAAACATATTACCCCTTATCACATATATTCCACACAATTTATTTCATTTTATTCAGTTTAAAAAGCTGAAACATTGTATAAAGGTCCAATGACATATCATTTTCAAACACCAAATTACCCAAAATACTGACATATATCACAAATAAGAACATGCGCATGGTTTATGGGCAGTTATTCAACAATTAAAATTGGATTTCGTAAAATTCTGAAATGCTGGAAATTCCCATTTTTCACGAAAATCGCCCAAAATATTCAATTTTACCCATATTTTGGTGTTAAAATTACATATTCGATTTAACAAATGCGTCTTTGGCAAAGAAAGTAAAATTTTAGCTTGCTGTGTTCATTTATATTTAAAGACAGACATATTTTGGGGACTTTTAAGTTTAATTTTGTTGAGGTAGGGGTAAGATTTTCGGTATTTAGAGTCACATTGAACACTCATATTGTCTTTCTATGCAGTGTTTTAAGATAACTTATGTATCGGCTAAAACAATAAATTGGCATATCCGCAGATAAATTCTTCAGATTTGCCACATATAACAATTTAAAAGAGAATTTTGGACAAATCTGAAATGCTAAAGATTCCCATTTTTCATCAATTTTAGACAAAATATTGAGTTTAAGCAGACAAGTTGGGTTTAAAATACTAAATCACGACGGAATTCATGCAACCTTGCTATATGCAACGCAGATTTTGCGTGTGGTGGTTATTTTTATCCCAACAAAAAATCGATAATTTTTGGAAAAAGTTGGCGGGACAGGGGTAAGATTTTTGGTATTAAGGGTCACATTAAACACTCCTTGTTTTTCTAAACACTGTTTTGAGACAACTAGTGTATCTCGTAGAACAATTAATTGGCATATCTGCAGATATATTCTATAGATTTGATATATATTGCGATTTAACAGTGTACTGTGGACAAATCTGAAACGTTGAAAATTCCTATTTTTCATCAATATTTGGAGAAATATTGAGTTTTTGGGGCCAATGGCTGTTAAAATACCAAATCATGATGTAATTTATATAACATTGTCATGTACAACACACGTTTTCCGTGTTCTGGTTATTTTTATGCGAACATAGGCCAAAAATTGACAATTTCAGGGAAAATTTGTTGGGGTAGGGCTAAGATTTTCGGTATTTAGAGTCATATTTAACACTCCTGATTTTTCTCAACAATGTTTAAATACAACTTATGTATCGCTTAGAACAATTAATTGGCATATCTGCAGATATATTCTATAGATTTGACATATATTGCGATTTAACAGTGAGCTATGGACAAATCTGAAATGTTGAAAATTCCCATTTTTCATGACTTTTGGGAGAAATATTGAGTTTAGTCCAACAATGGCTGTTAAAATATCAAATCATGATGTAATTCATACAACATTGTCATATACAACACACATTTTACGTGTTCTGGTTATTTTCATGCGAACATGGACAAAAAATTGACAATTTTAGGGAAAACTTGTTGGGGGTAGGGGTAAGATTTTCGGTATTCAGAATCAAATTAAACACTCATTGTTTTTCTAATCAATGTTTTAAGACAACTAATGTGTCGCTCAGTAGTCAGTACTTTGGTGCTGACCCGAAAGCCGATTCCATTTGGAACCTTACAATATCTAAATTTTGTAAATTTTGTTGAAACTAAGGAGTATCTCCCTCGTGCAAAGCTCTGTCCTTAGCTGATTTTGGCTTTCTATTTAGATCATATTTGGTAATTTGTTCTCTATCAGTTTTTAAACATCTTTGGCTTTATGGTCTTCCAAACGTTTAGATTTTATCTGCACCGAAGAGACATAACTTGTCGAAATGCGCATATGCAGAATCAAAATTCACAGTAACTTCGGTATTTATTTATTTGTTACCACTGGGTCGATACCTCTGCTGGTGGACTGTTAGTCTCCGAGGGTATTCACCAGCCCAGTAGTCAGTACTTTGGTGCTGACCCGAAGGCCGATTCCATTTGGAACCTTACAATATCTAATTTTTGTAAAGTTTGTTGAAA
Organism: Modiolus philippinarum; assembly: GCA_002080025.1. Lineage (NCBI taxonomy): Eukaryota > Metazoa > Mollusca > Bivalvia > Mytilida > Modiolidae > Modiolus > Modiolus philippinarum. Next base: position 55,743 of record MJUU01036624.1, on the reverse strand, counting down.
CTAAGGAGTATCTCTCTCGTGCAAAGCTCTGTCCTTAGCTGATTTTGGCTTTCTATTTAGATCATATTTGGTAATTTGTTCTTTATCAGTTTTTAAATATCTTTGGCTTCATGGTCTTCCAAACGTTTAGATTTTATCTGCACTGAAGAGACATAACTTGTCGAAATGCGCATATGCAGAATCAAAATTCACAGTAACTTCGGTATTTATTTATTTGATTCAACCCCGGATTGACTCACTGATAGTGTGACGGGTGCCGCTAGCGGAGCAGGACATGCTTACCCATCCGGAGCACCTGATGTCGCTCCCGGTTTTTATGGGAGTTCACACTGTCAGTACTTTAGTTTTTCGTGTTGTCTTGAATATCATACGGTATAATTTTAGTTTTTTCTTCGTCAGTGATGTTTGTGCTACCGATTTGTCCTTGTGATTGTTTCAATACTATAGCGATTTACAAAAAGCTTTTCAAAATTTGACCATGGTACTGTTTGAGGGTTAGAGAAGTTATATGTACCACGGATTTCATTGGTTTTTGTCTAAGGGTTAGAAAATGGCACTAACCAATCCGCTACAAAACAGACTTTTCAAAACACTATATGCCTCACTGATAGTGTGACGGGTGTCGTTAGCGGGGCAGGACATGCTTACCCTTCCGGAGCACCTGATGTCACTCCCGGTTTTCATGGGAGTTCACACTATGAGTGCCTTAGTTCTTAATGTTATCTTTTTATTTCCGTGCATTGTAGCTGTCTCAAGTCCTTGTTTTGTCTTTGTTTTTATCTGTTACCGTTTCTGCCATGTCTTTGGACTTCGAGTTTTGTAGTCATCGCATCCCTTGTTCCTTNAACATCTTTGGCTTTATGGTCTTCCAAACGTTTAGATTTTATCTGCACTGAAGAGACATAACTTGTCGAAATGCGCATATGCAGAATCAAAATTCACAGTTACTTCGGTATTTATTTATTTGGTACAATCAATTGGCATATATGCAGATACATCTTCCAGATTTTACATAAATAACGATTTAACAGTGAACTTTTGACAATTCTAAAATGTTAAAAATTCCAAATTTTCATCTATTTCGGGCAAAATATTGAGTTTAAGTCAACAAATGGCTGTTAAAATACCAAATCACTATGTTATTCATGCAACTTTATCATATACAACACACATTTTGCATGTTCTGGTGATTTTTATGCGAAAATAGACAAAAAATTGACATTTTTATATTAAATTTGTTGGGGTAGGAGTAAGTTTTATTGATGTATGAGGTTTATATTACCTAAAAGCAGCCATTATTTGTAATGGTTGTGAAGCAAATATAATAAGCTTTCATTTGATACCTATTTTAAGTGATATTTGTTTACTAAAATAATATTAGACAAAATAAAGACAAAACTTATTCAAAAACGAAATTATTCAAAGGTCCATGTATTTGGTCTATTTGAAAATAACATTTTGGTCATTTAAAATATGTTAACATCGTTTTAACATGTTTTATATTGAAGAAAATAGATTGAAAAGCTAAAAACAATTTTCAGAATCAGGAATTGAGATGCACTTATAATAAGCAATCATTTGATACCTCGTTTTTATAACTTGAAGGCATTTGGTCAACATTTTGAGGCAACTGAAAGAAAAGCTTGAACGAAAAACGAATATTTCCAAAATGTCGGTAGGTGGGTCTAAAAATGGGCCTAATTCCACAAGTGCGTGCAGGTTATGCTCGTGTTAACATGTATAATTTTGAAGAGGGGATGTATGCGGACTTAAAAAATGGGTGGGGTTCGGAAGTGGGGGTTGGGGGGGGGGATGCACGGGGGGTTATTCCAGCTCATGGACTATATTGTTATCAATTAGTGAAAAAAATACCCACGAATTTACCTGAAATGTAGAGGAAACTGAGAATGATAACGGTCAATAATCTGGACTGATGATTACTTTTTTTGAAATGATATATTTTCAAAATAGCTCCAATGTTCAGACACTTTCACATCGGCCACATCTTTGACCTTCATCTTAAAATTGACAACAGAGATAGAAAATAGGCTGCATGACAAACGTGATGACTTCATATAAATGACATAAACAAGGGCATGTTACCAATAAAGTCATCACTTCAAAATTTTACTGTCCACATCACGATCTTGTGGACCTGTATTGGACATCTGTTTCCAAGATGACGACAGTTCCTTGCCTTTACAACAGAAATTGTTTTTCGTCTACTGGATTTGAATCTACTATCAGAACTGACACGTTCAATACGGCAAATGTCTTTTAAATAACAAAATACCGAAGTTACATTTAGTTTAAATTCTGCATATGCGCATTTCGACAACTTGTGTCTTTTCAGTGCAGATCAAATCCTAACATTTTGAAATCCTCATACCAAAATATGTGTAAAATCTGACATGGAACAAATTAACAATAGGGTTTGAATAGTAAAGCCAAAATTAGCTAAGGACAGAGCTATGCGAGAGGGAGATACTCCTTAGTTTTGAACAAAATCTTGTAAAATTAGATATTTCTAATTTCCAAATAAAATCGGTTTCCGGGCCAGCACCGAAGTACTGGCTACTTGGTTGGTGAATAACCTCGTTTACTAACAGTCCACCGGCAGAGGCATCGACCCAGTGGTAATAAATATAAAAATACCGAAGTTACTGTTCATTTAAATTCTGCATATGCGCATTTCGACAACTTATGTCTCTTCAGTGCAGATCAAATCAAAACACTTGGAAATCCATATACCAAAATATGTGTAAAAATCAGGAGATGCTAATTTGACCGGTGCATCTAATCGCACTATAAGCTTTTGTTTGGGTTTGACTTTTAGTTGATTGAACAGTTTAAACGATGTCTTTAATTTGACCAAGAAAGGCAACATTTTCGTACAAAACTTTCTTATATTATCACGGACCTATTCTTATAAAACTTTCTTATATTACCACGGACCTATTCTTATAAAACTTTCTTATATTACCACGGACCTATACTTTTATAAGTGATACATCTACAGATTAATGAGATGTAACAATCTGGAAACTTTGACAGAAAACTTGATGGTCCAGATCGAAATTTATTCCCGAATTGGCAAACGAAAAGAAAAAGAAAGACCAAAATTGATGAATTTTGCGCAAAACCACCAACAATTAGGATTTACAAACTATGAAAGCATAAAAAAATGCACAAGTACATATGGTTTTCCCTTCAAAAATGATTTTTTTCGGGGTCTTAACATTTTAAAAATATAGGTTTCGGGAAAAACTTGATGCAGGAAAATTTTGACTCCTCCGGAGAATATATATATCCTTAATAATCAAATTAATGATTCAATAATAGTATGAAAACAAATCACACATTTGAACGAATCTGACTTTAAAACATCAAACTTTTATTCCTAATTGAAGGCATAGTGTACAACATATGTACACGAAAGCTACATTGTACATAAAGATAATATTTATCATCAATGCCCAGCCATAAAATGAATAGAAGTATATTGTTTAAGCTAACTCAAATATTATTAACTTATCTTTTCTGAAAATTTGCAGAAGTTAATACATACACAATTTTAAGGTGTCTCCATAATATTATTCCTCTATTTTTGTTCAATTATTTTTAATACACATAGAAAATTAACAAAATAATATATTTTAAGAAAGTTCTACAGTAGTAATGATAAAAAAAAGTCTTCCCTTTACACAAAGACAAAGTGTTCTGAGTCTTATTTGTAAAAAAAAATGTTCCTGTTAAATCCGAACGCGGAATAATACAAGGATGTCCTTGCTCATCGCTAATTTTTACTATTTGTGTTGAAATTATTGCAAGTAGACTGAGAAATACAAAAGATATGAAAGGTATTGAAATAAAAATAAACGGGAAAACAAGCAACATAAAAATATCTCAACTAGCTGACGGAACGACCTTATTTTTAAAATCTAAAACTGAAATCAACATAGCTTGAAATTTCATTGGAACTTTCGGAACATACTCAGGTTTAAAATTAATCAGATCAAAAAGTGACGGAATTTGAATTGGGAAAATTAAAACACTGTAGAGATAAGGTAGGAGATACAAATTTTCAGATAATCCGATTAAAGTATTAGGTATATTTTTTGGTACCAAGAGACTAGAATGCGATAAACTAAATTGGGCAGCCAAAATACAAAAAGCAAACAATGTATTAACATCCTGGGAAAAACGAAATGTAAGTATGATAGGCAAGATCTTAATAGCTAAAACATTGATTATACCACAATTTATTTATTCAGCTAGTGTATCTGTCAAAGTACAAGTAATTGAAACTGAAATTTTCAAATTTATCTGGGGAGGCAAAGGAGAAAAAGTGAAAATAAATACAATGATTCTAAGTCTACAAAAATGGGGGTATAAATATGATAGATGTTGACAGCTATTTCAAAACATTAAGGGTAAAGTAGGTTAAAAGGTTGAAAGAATCAACTGGAGAAAATTGGAGTTATACACATGTACCGACATTTCACTTTAATAAACATGGGGACGGACATTTAATTTTCAAAATGAACATGAATATTAAAGATTTTAAAAAAAAATTAGTCAAATAAAAGAAATACCAGAATTCTACCACGAAATAATTAAAAGCTAGTTTGAAACAATAGATACACATCAAACAAAAAAAATATAGGGATATCAGAAAAGAAATTATTCGGGGCAAGGACATTATACATCCTTGTTCGGGGAAATAAAAATATTAAATTCAAAGACATACCTTATTTATACTTAACTAGATTCAAAGTAACATAATTTATGTTAATGATATCATTGACGAAAACGGGGAAATTTCATAAAATGTAATACTTAATAAATCAAAAGTAAAAAGAATATCGGAACTCAGTATTGCAAGAAACGCGGTCGCTGAAAGTTGGGTAAGATGTCTGAAATCAGAGGAATCAAAAATACAAAATTGAATATAGATTTGAATAAACATAAAGTCAAGATTCATAACAAAATAATAACGGATGTATGTAATACAGATGTTTACAAGAAACATAAAAGTATTATATTTTCGCTTAATTTATGGCTAAATATTTGGGGTACAAGATTAAAGATTGACAATGTTAATTGGAGAAATTGATTTCATATTCAACGAAATTCAGTCAAATAAATTAAAAATATTTAGATGGAAGTTATTATCTAATATTCTTGTAAATCAAGGAAACCTTTACAAATGGATAATCAGTGTAAATTCCTCTTGTAATGTAGACAATTATCAACACTTTTTCTTAGATTGTATCTTTTTAACCTAATTTTGGACGTACATTATGAATAATTTCAGACTTATTCATTTCAGACAAAAATAACTCTTAAAGACTTAGTGATAGGGTACAAAATATTTGATCATACATATTGGGATTTTAATATGATTCTAACTATTATAGCTTTCGCTATATACAAATCTGTTTGTATGTCGGAACAGCGAAGTCTACAGTGTCTTTAGAAAAGAATTTAAAAATTACATTTACTTTTACGATAGCGAATTTTGGCAAAAAAGTATGGTTAATAAATTCAAAAATTTAATATAGTCGGAAAATATTCTATAAATTTAACATTGTAAAATAGTATATAATTCAGTGTCTTTTTGTTATTTACTTAAATTCATAATTATTTAAATGTAATTTATACGCATTGTAAAACTAATAATTTATTGAATACAATGTTGTCGATGTGATACCCTGATCTAGATACTAACATAGCAGGGTACTTTGTTGGTGAAAGCTGTAACCAGCAAAGTCAATGATAATAGCTTTAGTGCAATAAACATGTTTTGAATTGTTACAAAAAAGGTATATCAAATTCTAAAATTCTAAGTTCTCATTATACCTTTTCTTTTCAAGCATACAAAGCTCTGTTCTTAGCTGATTTTGGCTTTCCATTTAGATTGTTCTCTCAGTTTTTTTAACATCTCTGAGTCTTCCAAGTATTTAGTGCTGTTCTGTAATGTAATCGGACTGCAAAACTCTATATTTTAGTGTTTTAGATTTTAATGGCATTGCAGCATGTACAATGTATGTTATTCAATAAAACAAGCTGTTTCCACCATGAACACAATGAGCAGACATATTCCTAGAAATGTAGATTTTGAACAATGCACTTGTCATAATTGTTTATTTTTTGCCAATATTTAGCACCACAATTGAAAATAACCTTCAAGATAGATTCCCAAAACTCACCTGAAACTTATTCCCGAATCTCCCTTAACCTATATATATATCTTTATTCTCAATAAACCAATACACATTGGTACAGAGATACATAAATATAACAATATAATAATCAACATAATCAAGAAAGTACAATGAAGGTAAATTTTATAAATAAATTACAATCATATTTATTTACCCAAGAGAGTCTATGCGTTTATTAACAATTTGAATAAATTTGCATAAATTATTTAGATCACATAATTAATTCTTTGAATTTCAGACAATTTGGCCGATTTGTATATCTCGGATTTAATAGTAATTTCCTGTCATTTTTGAAAGATGGACATTTAAAAATGTAATGAAATTCATCTCCGATTTCATCAAGATCACATATCATACATTTTCTATTTTCCCTCAATATATTTTGCCACCTACCAGATTCAATGGGAAGTTTGTGATTTGCTGTTCGAAATGTACATAATGAATAGATATTCTTATAATCCAGATTCGAAATATATTTCTCACACTCAAAAGTTTCTTTGAAAATTCTATAGTTAAGTGCCTTTGGTGACTCAGAAACGGCACTTTTCCATTTTTGTATAAACTGATCAACGAGACTTTGTTTAATAATTGACTTAAGCCATGTAACGTTTTGAAAAAAAATGCATAGTCCATACAAACGATACTCCACATTCATCTAAAATTGATTTAACATTCCCCATCCATTGTATATTGTTACCATATTGATCAAAAGCAAAATTATATAAAATAACAGGACGTTTTTCTTGCTTACCACTTAGCAATTTTGCCCAATAGCTAATTATGCGTATTTTTATATTTATATCAATAGGATAACGACCAAGTTCCCCATAAACCATATAGTCTGGAGTAGAATTTTTTAAATGTAGTAATAGTTTACAAAATTTCAAGTGTACACATTCAATAGCTGAATTATTGCCAAACCCCCAGACTTCGCATCCATAGAGTAGGATGGGCTGGACTATTTTATCGAAAAGCTCTAGTCTACATTTGATTGAGAGATTATGTAATCTGCCTTTTTTTAGAAATATCATACATAGCTGAATTTGCTTTATCTATTCGAGATTTTTTTGCAGTCGAAAAGCTTCCTGATTTACAAAAAAGTACACCAAGATATGAGAATTCATTTACTATTTCTAACTCTGTATTGCCATATTTAAATTTCAAATTATTTTCCAATCTACCTTTTGAAAAAATTAACACTTTACTTTTCTGTACATTGACTTTTAGTTGCCATTGGTCACAATAATCGTATAAAGCATCGATTTGATTTTGTAAATAAGATTTTGACTCCGATAATAATACTGTATCATCAGCATATAAAATCACGAACAAATGTAGATAATTATCAAGTTCTAGTTCTTCAGAAATGCATTTAACACCTGTTAAACCTTTTGCTTTCATAAAAGATTCTAAATCATTCAAATAAAGTGAAAACAGCACAGGAGATAAGTTTTCCCCTTGCCGCACCCAACATTACATGGAAAATAGTCTGAATAGCTTGTACCATCAAATATCCTGGATTTAATGTTACTATACATATTTACAATTACATTAAGTAATTTCCCATTTATGGAATGGTTTAGTAATTTTGACCACAGACCAGATCGCCAGACAGTGTCGAAAGCCTTTTCAAAATCAATAAAAGCACAAAACATCTTTTTCTCTTTCCTTTTCAGAATTTCAAATAATTAATGGAGCACAAAAATACTGTCTGCAGTCGAGTAATTTTTTCTGAAACCATATTGATTTTCGTTCAAGAGTGAAACATTTTCCAGAAATGAACACAGTCTTTGGTTCAAAACGGATGTGAATAATTTGTCCATACAGCTTAAAATAGTTATAGGCCTATAATTTTTTGGATCGCCTTGTTTTCCTTTTTTCTTATAAATTGGCATGATATTACCATTTTCCCATGATTCGGGAATGTGTCCGGAATCAAAAACAAGATTAATTAATTTAACATACACTGGCATGAAAATATGGCTAGTGCTTTTAATGTATTCATTTATAATCATATCATCGCCATAGGATTTCGCGTCTTTTAATTCCTTAATACACCTCAAAATTTCTGTATCAGTAATAACAGTGTTAATTGCCTCGTTTAACTCCTGTGACTCAAGAGGGAATTCTATATCTGTCTCATCCTCAGAGGAATATGCACTCAAATTTCTGAAAAACTCAAAAAGTATCTGTATATCGATATTTGATTCTTTGGTACCCCTTTTCCCCTGATAATTTTCCAAAATTCTTTTGGATTACCCTTTCTGAGAAAATCGATTTTTTCTGAGTAAATTTTCTGTGTTGTCTCATCGATTTATCCATCTGACGTTTATATGCTCGTTCAGCTTGTTTCATTTCTAGTCTCTTGTGTTCCCTTCTGTCAAATTTATACCTACGTTTAGCAATTCTAAAACATTTTGCGCTTAATCCAACATTCTTTACAAAACCACGGTTTATTTTCTTTCTTATTGCCAGAACTTATACTGGGTTTCACGTATGTGCCAAAAACAGTTTCAGCAGATTCAAGAAAAATAGAATTAACACTTTCTAAAACTGTATTAATCTCATTAGTAGTAAGAATAGTTGGATTGAATTTATCTAGTATATCCTCTAGTTCAGATATTTTAGTTAAATCAATGTTATCTATAAATGTTGGCCCCTTTTCTNATAATAAATTGGATTATGTCCCGTTTCTATAAAAGACCAAGCTAGTTTTTAGTTATCTCCCTTAGCTTAATTCGTTAACTAGTCTAAGGGAAGTAACTAGAATTCGTCGATGTTTCGCATGAAAATTATGGAAATTCATAATATTATGAAATTCCCTAAGTGCCTCGACTGTTCAAGCTCAACTGGACAATGCACATCAGAATACAATGAACAAAAATCAATAACTTTCATTCTCAAAATATAAGATAAAAATGAATATGTACATAAATAATAATCGACAACACTTGATTGTCTACAGGTAAACATATCCTCTTGATCACCATCAACTCTTCCATTTAAAATAAACATTCTATTATTTCTACATATATTCAGTAGCAAATTACCATACGAATTTTTAAAATTGTCTTTACTTCTTCTTTTCTTTAATAGATTAAACATTTCTAAAAGATATACAAAATTGTCAGAAAATTCGCCCGGAGTGTTATCAGTATTATTCTCCTCGTAAACATGAAAATCTAAGTCGCTACTAGTCCTACTGTTAAAATCACCCATAAGCAAAATATATTTGTGATTGGGTAAAAAATTCAGAAGCTCTTACTCTAAATTATTCATAGCATCTGGAACCTTGTAAAAAGAATTATCAGGAGGTATGTAAATGTTACCAATTATTACATCCTCATCGGTACCAAATAGTTTTGAAGAGATTTTTATCCATAGTACTAATTTACTATCAGAATCAATAGGCTTTACAAAATTTTCATATGCTTCCCTGTATCCAAAAATGATACCACCTGACTTAACCCTGGTTTTAGTTTTTCTACTTTTTGTAAAAAATTTATAACCTGGTATATTAATTGTATCAAAATCATCAGTTTTTGATTCGGAAAAACATACAAAATCATATTTCTCAATTAATTCAATAAACCCAGGGTATTTAGTTTTATTCACAAGGCCACAACAGTTCGAAGTAAGTGAATTAAAATTAAATACAGTGTTTGTTGTCACATAACTTTTATCGGACTGTTCACCGTGAGACTCTCTAGGAGAGTCCTATGTTCTGCCTCCTGGTGTAGACGAGATTCTTCTTCTCTTGGAAAGTCTTGTATTTTTGTCAGGAGTGGTGTACGTTGCGGATTTGTCCGTAATATCGTCCAATCTATCACCAGTATATACATTGTCATTATATATTTCACCGTCTACATACAGGATATCGCGCACAAGTTTGACATGACATCCTTCGGTCCTTTTCTGCTTCATAATAGGGTAGAGACTTCTCCTAGCCTGCTCTATGATCTATTGATCTATTGTTGGTTAACACCGAAAGGTTTATTCTTTAGGCGATAAGTATTAGATAAAACCCGTGCTAAGTCTTTGTGAAAAATAAAACGAGCCACAATACGTCTGGGGCGTCCTCTATTGCCTGGTTTTGCCCCGCTTCCATACCTATGAACATTTCCGAGCTCTACAAATTCTTTGATGTGCAGTTCATACCGAATAAAATTTCTGACTACTTCCTCGGTATCCTCGTTCTCGTTTTCTTTTATGCCTGAGAATATTAAATTATTTTTCATAGATCTACATTGTAAATCAATAATGGTGTCTTTTAATTCCTCATTTTCTTCTCGGATATCACTTAGGGAAGACTTCATCTCCTGGCGCATTTCTACTGCTTGATCTTCCAGGTCGTTGCGGAATTGAGATACTGACGTTTTTACAGTTTTAAGATCATTTACATTTTTTTCGTGATTCTTCTAAAAATCGTCAAAAAAGCCACTCATTCCTTGTAAACTGACATCAAAGTCGTGTATTTTCTCATTCATCCGACTTTTATCTTTATTTAAATTTGTAAACGAAGTTTTAAGATTTGATATTTCTGCTCCATGTTTTTCAGTTGTTTCGCTCAATATTTTAACATCCTTGTCTAATTTCATTGCGACTTTTTTCACAGAATTAAAGTTCTATTTATCTGATTCACTTGTTTCATTCCCTTTTCTATTGATGTTAGTCTAGTATTCATATTTATCATTAATTTATAAAGACTTTCTAAAGTGACAGGTTGACTTTGGTCTCCATATAGCACTTCTCTGCTTTCACCAATAACAGCTGAGGTTTTAACTTCACTATCCATTATGCCCACTCGTTTAGACCCTCAAATATATTAACAATCAATCGAACAGTACTAAGTACACACACTAGCCCCGGGCACAGGCCAATCGGTCTCGGGTCTTTATGTATCTCAAAGTGCGTAGTCAAAGTAAACAAACAAATGTCAAATCCAAAAACCTTAAATTTCCATCAAATTTAACCAATTAAAAGGCAATGGGTTTTAGGTCCCGCTCCAAGAAATAACCACAACAAAGGAAAGTCACCATTTGACATAAATAAATACATAACAAACACTTATCTCGGGAGCGAAATATTTACGTCATCCTCCATGATACTTTCGTAACCCCTTCTCTTCTACGGTCCCTTTGATGTTAGTTAAAATGATCCAAAAGATCCAGTGATGGTATCCCAAATCTCCCTTTTTATGGTAAACAAAAGCTCCCTTAAGACGGTACTACAAAAATCTTTCTATGTCCTAAAGTTAATCTTTAGACAATCACAAAAGATTCTTTCTGATGGTATCCAAAAGCCCCCTTTAGACAGTATTACAAAGCTCAAATGCATAAACAAAAATCTTGTGAGAAAAACTGAAAGGTAACGATCAATAAATACTGTATAACAAATTACATAACTCCAACGACTGAAACAAGGCAATATAAAGATAAACATACATAATCAGAATTAAAGTAAGAGAATGGGTGCCCACAAACTTTTGTGTCAACGGACGGACAGACGACAAATGCCTGGACAATAACAATATGTCTCCTCCTCAACAGGACACATTAATTAGGGAAAAGCAATATCAAACACAACAAAACTACCAAGAATACTAGACACAAACTGGGGTATTTGGATTCAGTAAGACGTGAATATAGGCATATAACTGAACTATACAGTACTCATTTAAAAAAAACAAACAAGTTCGAAAGATGATACTTAATAAAATTATGTTACATATTTCTAACAGAAAAATAAATATTATTTCTTGAAACTGACAGCGTATGCAAAATTTCTATTTTGTGTATGAGATACAAAAATTACATAAGATTGAATTCCACTTCAACAATGGTAATAATGGTCAAAAGCGCTGTAGGATCCCAAAAAACATTCAGAAATTGACCTTTGCCATCATTGTCTCTCATGCATAGTGTATATCATCAGAGACTGTAGTTAAAGTCCTCTAGATCGTCTGGACTCCACAATCTAACTGCAGTTTTGATTACCAGTTAATATGTTGCCGACATGGTGTGTTTTTGTGCATAAATGTGTCTCCTTTTATGTGGGAGAAATGAAATAATGATAGCTTCACGAAGAATTGCGATACATTATATTGAAGTGAGAGAAATATACGATTTCATTCTGTGATAAGTCATCCATCAAATTTCCAAAGGTCCATGTTCTCATCAGAGCAGAATAAGCAAGAAGACATCAAGTGTTACCTTGAAAATTAGTACATGTATATGTTCTACAAATCATAATTTGATTTCACAAAGGAAAGCCAAACGACCATTACCACCGTCGTGCCATTTGTACATATCAGGTGGTGAAATAAATAAAACTATTTCACTGTCGGTATTTCCAGGTTCAGTCTCCGACCAGTTGAAGTATTTTATCTCAGTGCCATCGTCATATACCCACTTACGTCCGGACTTTAGCCCTTGTATGTATATTCTGCTTGCAACTGTATTGAGTTGACCTATAAAAAAACACCAGTGTACAGTGTAGCACAGATATCCTTATTACAAACATGAATGGCAGTTGATATTACATCCATACATCACAAAATAATGAATGAGAAGTACCGAATGCAGTGTTGATATTTTTGTTTATTAGACTCATTGTTTTACATGTTCACTACTACCCTAATCTCCCTTAGTGGGGGCCTTTGACATTTATTTCCTTTTCATAGCGCCTTTTGTTTCAACATAGATAGACACACTTCTAAGGAGGATTCGATTAGAACATATTGTGAAACACCAGTCGTGTCAAAATAACCTTTTAAACTGGAACGGCTTCATCCTCACGTGATATTTATATCACATTTTATTTACTTTGCCAAGATTTTGCTGTCCCCTTCAGTTCGAAAACTACATTATATTTTTAACCTTAATCACACGATAATCTTTCGATTTTTTTATCAGATCATATAATATTCAAAATATATTTCTTTTACATATTAAAATATAAAAAAAATATGTCTACTAGATCACCACTATTAAGCTGAGTTCTCGGCGAACGGTTTAGGTAAGTGGAGTTCTCGTATAATTTGTTTAACCGGTTGAATAATTGTTAGGCCGGTTGGAAAAAAATGTTAACATCCCAGCTCTTACTGGGTTGATCTCAGACGGATCACCTCGGCAATCTCAACGCAGTTAGAACAAAGAGTATTTTTATTTTTTTTTGTTTTGTCAAGCCAGATTTTGAGAACTGTTCAGTTTTTTGTATGTTCTTCTATGTCTTACTATCTATACAATTTTTAAAGATAAAGATTGTAAAACGCTGAAAAATGACATTATCCATAGCGGGATCCGAACAAGGATCTCTTCGTTTACTAGACTTCTGCCTTATCTACTACCCCACGAACTCGTTGGCCTTATGGTGTTAAAAAATCATATGTAGAGAATCGTTGTGGGGCAAAATAAGGATATATATTATCATTTTTATAGTATAGAATATTTATTTCATCATATTAAAAGCATGTAAATAATTTTTGAGAATGTATATCGGTTTTCCTTTTCTTAAACTAGAGGCTCAGAGACTGAGCCTGTATCGCTCACCTAACAAAACGCTTCTATGCCATGCATGACCAAAAATGATCATGTTTTTTTTACCAAATGAGTAGGGTGTTTAGGTATGTTCTCAATTAGCACCCGTGTGTTTTGTCTGATCCTATTTAAATTAGTAATTTTTGCAAAGGACCTTCTATACATTTAGT
>MJUU01036624.1:30313-41695 GCA_002080025.1 Modiolus philippinarum | reverse complement strand
TTGAAATGAAATGTGCAATTTTTGTAAAGTACCTTCAGTCATCATTCCTGTAAATTTAGGTTGAATTTCCTTCAGTGGTTTCAGAAGAGTAGATGAAAATGTGATATTCCCATAGGGTCCAATGATAAACTATGTTCTGTGCTAGCAGCCATGTTTTCTAACGGATTGTTACAAAATGAGCAATCTATGTTTAGGTCCTTCTGTTCATCCTTCCTGTAAAGTTTGGTTGAATTTGCTTCTGCAGTTTCAAATTAAAAGATGAAAATGTGATTTTTCCCATAGGGTCCAATTTTTAACATAAGTTCCATACTGGCGGCCATGTTTTTTATTGGATCAGAACGAAATGAGCAATCATTGTAAAGGACCTTCCGTTTATCATTCCTGTAAAGTTTGGTTGAATTTTGTTCAGTGGTTTCAGAGGAGTAGATGAAAATGTGATTTTGCCATAGGGTTCTATGTTAAACCATGTTCCGTGCTGGCGGCAATGTTTTTCGTCGGATCGGAACGAAATGGGCCATCTTTGTTAAGGACCTTAAGTGCATCACTCCTGCAAAGTTTGGTTCAATTGGCTTCAGTAGTTTCAGAGCAGAAGATAAAAATATGATTTTTCCCATAGGGTTCAATGTTAAACTTAAGTTCCGCGCTGGCGGCAATGTGTTTTATCGGATTGAAAGGAAATGAGCAATCTTTGTAAAGGACCTTCCATACATCATTCCTGTAAATTTTGATTGCATTTGCTTTTGTTATTTCAGAGGAGTAGATGAAAATGTGATTTTCCCATAGGGTCCTATGTTAAACCATGTTCCGTGCTGGCGGCCATGTTTTTTATCGGATCGGAACGAAATGAGCAATCTTTGTTAAGGACCTTTAGTACATCATTCCTGTAAAGTTTGGTTCAATTTGCTTCAGCCTTTTCAGAGCAGAAGATGAAAATGTGATTTTTCCCTTAGGATCCAATGTTAAACCTAAGTTCCGCGCTGGCGGCCATGTTTTTTATCGGATAGGAACAAAATGAGCTATCTTTGTAAAGGACCTTCCATACATCATTCCTGTATAGTTTGGTTGAATTTGCTTCAGTGGTGTCAGAGGAGTAGATGAAAATGTGATTTTCCCATAGGATCTTATGTTAAACCATGTTCCGTGCTTGTGGCCATGTTTTTCGTCGGATCGGAACCAAATGAGCCATCTTTGTTAAAGACCTTAAGTACATCATTCCTGTAAAGTTAGGTTGAATTTGCTTAAGCCTTTTCAGAGCAGAAGATGAAAATGTGATTTTTCCCATAGGGTCCAATGTTAAACCTAAGTTCCGCGCTGGGGGCCATGTTTTTTATCGGATCGGCACAAAATGAGCAATCTTTGTAAAGGACATTCCATACATCATTCCTGTAAAGTTTGGTTGAATTTGCTTAAGTGGTGTCAGAGTAATAGATGAAAATGTGATTTTCCCATAGGGTCCTATTTTAAACCATGTTCCGTGCTGGCGGTCATGTTTTTCGTCGGATCGGAACGAAATGAGCCATCTTTGTTAAAGACCTTAAGAACATCATTCCTGTAAAGTTTGGTTCAATTTGCTTCTGCCTTTTCAGAGCAGAGGATGAAAATGTGATTTTTCCCATAGGGTCCAATGTTAAACCTAAGTTCCGCGCTGGGGGCCATGTTTTTTATCGGATCGGAACGAAATGAACAATCTTTGTAAAGGACCGTCCAAACATCACTCCTGTAAAGTTTGGTTGAATTTGCTTCAGTGGTTTAAGAGGAGAAGATGAATATGTGAAAAGTTTTACGGATGGACGGACGACGGACGACGGACGGACGGACGGACGACGGACGCCAAGTGATGGCAATAGCTCACACTGACCCTTCGGGTCAGGTGAGCTAAAAAATAAGCTGGGATGTAAATTAGTTATCACACTCGGACTTGGTGTGTCTGTATATGCTCACACCGACGGCCGGAGGGGATCTTATACTTGCATCCCAGCTCTTTTGTTCTAGAAGGGGTGATCTGAGTCGGATCACCCCAGCAATCTCACCCCAATTAGAACAAAGGATAATTTTTACTTTTATCAAGGCCAGACTTTGTGGGGTTTCCTCACCGTTCATTGAAAATCTTATGGTAGCTTTGAGTTGTTATTACTTTCCTTTGGGTCGTTGTCTCTTTGACACATTCCCCGTTTCCCTTCTTTTTTTTCTATTTGATAACAGTTCAGTTTTTTGAATTAGTAAAATTTTATGTTTTACTTTCGATAAAACTTTCAAAGATGGAAAAGATTTTAAAACCTTGAAAAATAACATTTTCTCACTTTTGAGACTCAGCAGTTCCTATTTTTAGCGGTGTGAAATTTCCTTTTCTTACACTAGTGTAAGACAAAAAAATCACGTGCAGTTTACCGGCAAATATTGTGTATGTACATTTAGAGCCTGTAGTCTACATCTGTCTTCATTAGTGTTCTTATGTGGATTTAATCTATGTATAATAAATTTGTTATATCACTTTAAGTAAAATTTTACAGAAAAACATAAGAAAAATCGTCTTTTAAAATATGGCGCGCTTGGGTATACAATTCTGATTTTATGACGTTACAAAAAGGGACATTACTCCTTATTTAAAAAGAACGAAAAAGGGGCGATATTTTTGTGTGGATTTTAGTATATTTTAGGGTGAATACAGTGAGAAATAAAATCAAACACCAGTGGAAGTGCGAAACAAGAGAATCTCAGACACCCTCAGGTAAGATGTGAATCATCTCGGACTCAGCAAGCTTCGTCCGAGACTGGAAATCTTACTCTTGGGTGTCTGAGATTCTCCTTTCTCACCCTACCTGTAGTGCTTTCTATGTAACCAATGCCTGGGCGAGATTTTTCCGTCTCACCCAACCATTTTCCGTCTCACTCACCCGCCTTGGTGAGGACACTTACACGAGCTTTTTCCCGCGGTTTTTATGTCAGCGTAAGCTTGACATTGAAATTGCACTTGTCGTGTTTTTTCTTTTTAGATAAACACATTTTCAAACAACGTCGAGTTATAAAACTGTGTTTCTAACTCTTGACACCTATTATATGTGCCAGATAATTCTGAAAATAACGTAATTTACTCAACATTAGAAAATTCCGCACTTGAATCTTATGACGTCATAAAAAGGGACGTAACTCCCGAAAGTAGGTCAAATTTCAGAACAACGATTTCAGTGTATATTAAGTAAACACACCCAACCGTATTAGATTCATATTGTCTCTCACTTCACCTGGTGTTAGATTCTTATTGTCCATAGTGTGATTCGAACCAGGGTCGTCTCCTTTACTAGACTTCTACCTTACCTATTACACCATGAACTCGTTGGAAATCCCGTGATAAAAATCGTATACATTGTATAAAGAATCACTGTGGGGCACAATAAGAATAATACTATCATTATAGTAAAATATATTTATTTCATGTCATTATGAGCATGGAAGTAATTTTAAGGTATATCGGTTTTTCTTCATTTAATATATTAGCTGAGATGTAAATTAGTTATCACACTCGGACATGGTGTGTCTGTATTAGCTCATCCCTCCGGCCCCCGGTCGTCGGTGGGATCTTATACAGACACACCACGTCCGAGTGTGATAACTACTAAGACATACCGCATCTTCGTGTGATAACTATTACAAACAGATTTCTTTTTTTAACTAACATTGGATAATGTTTTGCCCCGGTTCAGAGTAATGTTAAGGTACGATTTTTGAACATTTACTTTTACCTAAGCATTACCAAGGTAAGTAGGGGTGTAGATAGTTCACATGGACGTGAACAATATGCTTATTGTCAGATTTCTCTATATTTTATCAATTTTGCATGAAATCCTGTTTCTTAAAGCTTGATAACAGAAAAAAAATGATCGCTGACTTTACATTTATATTTTCAATTTAATATATGTGCTCGATCTGTTTTTCCAAAGATAAAAAAATCAATTATATATGATCTCATAAAATATATATTATTATAAACGTGGTGCTGATTTATTGAGTTTTCCCATTTAAATAAATCTGACAATTTCACTCATACAGTTGCACATTAAATTTGTTTATAGATTACAAAATTTATATAATAATACGTATAACTAATCGACCGTGATGTATATCAAATAAAAAAGTCACTCGTGTCGAACAACGCAATAGATTAAACTCGTTTCGGAACAAGTTCCGATATAGTTTATCTTTCTGCGTTGTTCGACATTATTTTTATATTTATCAGGGTCAATAAGTTATACTATATTTTCTACATCAAGATTTGCGATAAATTTTAATTGATTTTAAGGTTCAAGTTTCATAATCATCTTTGTGAATACGTTTTCTTGTGCAAGAGTCTTGCCCTGGCTAATTTTGTCTGATTGTTACAAAACATATATTCCAACTGTGGTAAGTTCAATATGTAAACTATACTCATTAATAAAAGAAGAAACCTTCTAATACATTTGTACTTTCATTTGTTTCGAAGACGCTAAGTGCGGTACCTTGCACATTTCTGATCAGAAGCAGTAAAAGACCATTTTGCCATATTGACTTTTCAGGGCATGTGAGACGTTGTATTCACAATTCCTAATAAAGAAAACTACACAGCACAAAAACCTATCGCTAGGGACATTGTTATGTCAAAATGTTTGAATTACATAATTTTTACTGACATACTTTTCAGTCCCTTCCAGGGACTATTCCTGTAAGCGCCCAAGTGACGTTCTAAATGTAGAAACAAATATAGAATATTAGTATACTTTTAAAAACATTTTGAATTTTTGTGCTTGTACAATTGTAAAACAAAGTAAATTTCGAACACTCCAAAAACTTTCGGTACCCTGAGAACTTCTTTATAACACCGGAAGAGAGCATGTGAAATAAAAATTGCAACCTTTATCTTTCCATGTTAAGATTATTTAGAAATAAAATGCTAAAACCACAAAGTATCACATTTATGCAATTCTGATGTCCAGCACTAAGAGAGATCATCGCATGCTTTCTTCCTAGTATTTATGTTAGAAAGTTGTTGCAAGATACTGAATTAATAAATTGTTAACTTACTGAGATATTCTTCAACATAGGCTTGTTTTATTGGTGTATCAATCTTAACGAGTTCACCACCCTCTGTTTTACATATTGATGAAACCATGTCATAATATAAATTTTCTGGATGATATTTGATGCAGAGGCAAATCTCGGCAATTAAAGTATAACCTTGTCCAAGAGGGCATCCAGTTGAGTTGCAATCTGCAAACACAAGAATGTGTAAATTAAAAGTGTTACAAATAATGAAAAAAAATAGAAGGAACCAACTATTAGGATATATATCAACTACTTAGCTGGCGAGACATTAAAAGCAAATTGCATATGATCAGAAAAAGTAAATTAAAAACTTTAAAAGCAAATTAATATTAAAATAAATTATTCGAGTCTGACAAAAAAGTAAGCATGCATGAAATACACATATACAACTGGTTAATTCTTCCAATGCAAACATTCTTTGATCTACCTACAATTTTCCTGTTAATTTTTGTTGACATTCAAGGAATGGTGTCTGATAGTTGTCCAAACAAATATGTATGCTAAAAAAACAATTTCTTTAATTAGGTCTTGTAAATTGGACTGGCTTTATTTCAAAAAATGAATAAATTATATTTCTTTCATTATTATCATTTTTTTCTAGACTACGATTTGTTTTCATGTGTGTAAATCTTTTGAATTTTAAAGTAATAAACACAACTTTAAAAAAAGAAATTGTTCTTTTAAAAACCATTTGTCATATTAATGTGTGTTCTTATTTATTATTATTTTTTTTGCTTGTTTTGTCTTTATTGTTTAATTTGTTTTTGTTTTTTGCTATTTGGGCATGATGAAAGGAAGATCATAAGCATAAAACTAAAAACATGTAATAAATATCAAGCATATGTCAGAGTTCTAGCATAATCCTTTGCATAGCTTTGTCCATGGCTAATTTTGGCTCTAAGTCTAGATCTTTTGGTTATTTGATCTCCTTAAGATTTTATAAAATTTTGGTATATGGTCTTCAAATTTTTTTTTGTTTTTGTATGTACTGAAGAGAAAAAGCCGTCAGAATGGTCATATCAAGAAACTGAATTTGCAGTAACTTCGGTATTTTGTTATCAATTACCACTGGACCGATGCCTCTGGTGGTGGATTGTTATTCTCTGAGGGCATTCAACAACCCAGTAGTCAATATTTCGGTGCTGACGCAAAAATTTTTTTTGTGGAAATTTTGTTTAAAACCAAGGGGTAATTCCCTCGTGCCTATCTCTATGCTGCTATGACTTCAGTTCAGATCTTTTGGTTATTTCTCTATCAGAGTTTACATTTTTTTTGTTTATGGTCTTCCAAATGTTTTGATTTTATCTGCACTGAAGAGACATAGTTGCCATCCTTCTAAGTTGTTGGTGGTCCTCGGTCTTAATATATTGTACTAGTTCCATAGATTTTTTTGTAGAGACTTTGTCTTACGTACATTTACTCCATATCTTTTCATTGTTTATTTATATCTTTTACTTTCAACCCAATACTCTGTAACATAGTCGGTGAATCTGTTGGTGCTGATGTCTGTGTCTGTGTTCATATCTTCGCTCCTATGATATAATGACGGTGTGATAAAACTTTTAAAAGTTTGAATCATTTTCAAATAAAAAAAATAATCACATAAAACTGAAAATTCTTTTTATAGAGTTTATGAATAAGAAAATTGTATATGTATTTTTTTCATTTTTACAATTTAAATTTAATATTTCGTTTATTTGAATCTTGTAAGTTTAATTGTTATTTTCACCTATTTTTCTTATTAATTACCGTTTCAATTAATCTCTTAATTCTTATCGTTGTCTACGTTTGTGTTTTTGTCTTATACGTGTTTTTCTTGTGTAGTTTCCTTGTAAATTGTTGTTCCTATTATCCATTTTTTAACATTTACAAAGGCACATTTATTGTATAAACATCCATTAAAATTGCTTGCATTTGAGGAATATCTAAAGTTGGCATTCGAGGAATATGCAAAATATAAAATGTTGGCATGTGAGGAATATGTAAAATTAAAATGCTGGCAAGTGAGCAATATGTAAAATATTAAATGTTGGCATTCTAGGAAGTTACCGTCACACAGATTTACAACTTAGAACTGTGAATTGCAAAACAATATTTTGAATTTGTTGTATTTCCCATTTTGTAAATGTAAAATTTCAAAATATATCAAAAGTTATAAATAGATTTAGAAATTTTACATTCGCACAAATGGGAAATATAATAAATTGACTAAAGTTTCCATCCTTTTAGGCATCAACGAACTAGCTTTGAGGGTGGATTCCTGTTTGTTACAAAATGAATTGACCGGTATTATTTTGATGATTACATTTTATTTTCAAAAGAAACCGTTTGATGTGCCAAAGTATTGACTTCAAAAACATTTTTTTCTTTTTGCATTTGCGCTGATTTGCATTTCATTTGTGCCGATTTTTTCTTACATTTGCGCCAATTTTTCACCTGTTAATTTCGTGTCAAATACAGGTATTTTTTTTTCATTTGTTCACACTATACTGATAAAATTTTTTAAAATGCTTACGTAAAAAACTTACACAGATTAAAAACAAAGCCCAAAGGGTGATAAAAATGGAATAAAAGATATAAATGGAAGTGTTTAAGTAAGTACATATTTATACGAACAGTGCCTGTAATGGCTCTGTCTTTACATGATGTATTGGTACTATATAGGTATCAGTAAGGTACAGTACCATTCCTCACAGTTTATAGTCATATTAAATCAATTTTTTCAAGGTATTGCAGAATCACTAGATATATTTCTTTTGTAGTTATCTATTTTTTAAATCTCAACATTTATGCTCCAACTTTTATTTTGAATTTTTCAACTTTGCCATTTCAAAAATAAATGTAAAAAAGTAACAAAATACTGAAAATGAAGTATATTTTTAATGAGGCATTAATAACAAAGCTTATTTCCAGGTTTAACCAACATATCTTCTTTTAATGCTTAGTACATGAAAATTACTTGTGTCATATAAAAAAAATGACACAAATTAACAAAAAATAAAATCGGCGCAAATGATAAATTTGAAATTTATAAATCCATGCAAATATCATAAGCCCCTTTTGAGAACATTTAGGAACGAAGAGAAATGCCGCCAAAGAAAATTGTGCTACAACAGATTTGATGGCATTAGATAATATAGTCTAATGGTTGACTGGGCCTGGGTGGCCGAGTGGTTATGGTAGTTCTACTACCTATACAACCACTGTAGTCTATCACCACTGCGGTGTGAGTTCGCGCCTCACTTTGTACATTACAAAAAAGGGTGCACTCGACTTACAATAGTAAGTGATAAGGTATGTCAGTTACCTGCCCAAGGTCGGTGGTTCTCCCCGGGTACTCCGGCTTCCTTCACCACTAAAACTGACCGTCATGAGATAGCTGAAATACTGCTGAAAGTGACGTTAAACCCCAATATCAATCAATCAATCAATCTAATGGTTGCACCCTATTTGAACAATTCAGAAAAAAATGTCTAAAAAATTGCTCATTGCTATATGGCGCTGCAGAAACAATAGTAGGGATATCAGAATAACAGATGTCAGTAATCGCAATTCAGGCAGATTATACATGTATTGAATATGTTAAGATATGTAAAAACAGACGGGGCGACAAAAAAATTGTTGTAAAACAGGGGGCGGCAATTCATGGTATAATGACGTTAATGTGTAAAACAGAGGACGAAAATTATTAATATTTGGTGGGTAAACTTTGCCTATAGGTAATTGCCGTTTCTAGTCATATAGCGTCAAAGAATATGTTTCAATACGTAGAACCACATTGTTATCACATACTTGAACACCCTGAAATTCATTTTTAACAACAGAAACATATGGTTTATACCTCTTTTCTCTGCATTTTTATATAAAGTAAATCTACGATTATTGTGAAGTCGCCTTTAAATTCAAATAAATGCTTTAACAGTGATTAGCGAGTTCTCAGTAAAAAAACCTTACATTAAACTGAGAAAGGGACAATTTTGTAAAGTTCGTTTGTTTATTCACGTTTCATGGAAATAGCATCCAGTTTCAATGTAAAGATTGAAAATAAAAGTTTTTTTTCCTATGAATCAAATGACATCAGTACGGAAGCCCATATAGGACCTATCAAAAATATTTTTGAATTCGTTATAACGAATTTTGGAATTTGTTATAACGAATTTAATTCGTTATAACAAATTCAAGAATTCGTTTTAACAAATTCGAGAATTGTAGAATTCGTTATATCAAATTCTAAAGAAAATTGTTTTAACAAATTTTTGAAATTGTGAGAACAGATTGAAAAAACTGAAATCACAAATTTTTGAATTCGTTATAACAAATTTTGAAATCTGTGATATCAAATTGTAAAATCTGTAATTACGAATTCATAAAGTTGTAATCTTTGGCAAGCAAGTGTCACAAAAAATTGAGAAAACTTGTGTCTCATCGAGATATGGAGTTTCTCTCTGTCGAAATATCCATCATTTCTGGTCATTCCTTCTTGTACAAAAAATGTAAGAGATCATGAAAATGACAAATGCAGAATTTAAGAGTAAAAATGCGTAGAACTGCAGAGAATCAAAGAGAATCTCTTGGCAAGTTGGATATAGTAGGACGAAATTCTGCCAAGAATTTGCCGAAAATCTCCCATGCAGTCTAATACAAAGGTTTTTCAGTAGAGAATGGCGAAGAATCTTTCAGTATTCGAATACTTAGGAAAAGCTTTGTGGTGAATTGCAGTCAATCCCATTCAGTTAATTATTAAAGAAAAACTTTGTGTAGATTGTTGAAAATCTTTCAGTATGTAATATTTAGGAAAAAGTTTGATAAAATTGCGGAGACTCTGTCAATAGTCTTCTACTAAGGAAGTAGTTTGCGGACAATTGCGCAGAATCTTTCATTAGTCTAATACTTAGGAAAAAAGGCTGCGGAGAATCTTTAAGTCCTGCCCCAACCCCCCCCCCCCCTNTGGCGATAACCGTGTTCACTACTAAAGGCATCGTAAATTTATTAAAAGGAGCTTTCGATGCAGCTGCTCGTATTCCTCTCTGCTGAAATGATTGGATTTCCTCATGGCGTCGAGGACTGCCACGATTTCGTTGCGCACCCCGTTATTCCCAGCCTGGTAGGCGGTGACGCAAAGATTCAGCAACTGGTCGACACACTTGGGAAGAAAGACGGTCCTCATCCTACTCCCTTACTTATCTTGCTTAAAGAGGTACGAGACGATTTCCTTCCATTTCTTGCTTTTGCTAGCCTATGGGTCTGCGAGAGTGCAGAATTGCCTTGGTACATGGCACTCAATGCTCGAAAGATATCACCATAAGTATTCAGGTCATCAACCACGAAATGTTCGGGATGTTTTATGACTATGAGATCCCATAGGCCGGAGGTACCCCTATAGCGCTAGCCGTCGACGCAGATATCGTCACCGTCGAAAGTGACGGACATACTCCAGATCATGATGGCACCGTCTTCCACTCGCAATCGGCTTTGGGAGTCATAATGAGCTGAAGATAGTGGGTTGCTCACGGACAGAGGTTAGCAGTCAGTGCTTGCTCGATGGGTAGTCGTTGTCCTCCAGGGGCAGGAAGAAGTGTAAGCACGGGGGTGGGTAGGGCGAGTTGGAGATCATCGATCTTTTTGGTGATCTGAGAAGCGGTCTTCTTTTGCGTCTCGACCACGGGCTAGAATATCTTGGAAAGGTCGCCACAGGGCCAGATCTTATCCAGACGAGGCTGCATATCGTTAACCTGGATACTACGCTTGGTCTCCTGCAGGTCCCTAGCAAGTCCCCTAAGCGTTGGAACGAACGCTTTGAATGCCTCTAGCATTTATCGCTTGGCGATATGGATGGGTAGCTGCATTGATGGCCGCGAACGATCTTGATGCAGTACTGGGGTCCTGGCGGCGGCTGAGATTTCTGGCGGAAGTGGGAATTATATGGCCTTCCCTCGAAATCCTGATCATCGATGCGCTGAGCGTACCTTCGGCACCGCATCTACTGCATCTATATCCTGGATCCATGCCGTAGATAAGTACTCGCTTCCATTGGTGCTCACATTCAGGGGTTGCTCCTCGATATTTGGAAACATTCTCGAATTCCCGATCCAAGGCCAGTTAATTTTCAGGAAAAATTTCGTTCTTTATCTTGTACTCGATAGAACTCATCCAGATTGCATCGATTCTTTCAAGCCGCCTTGGGGATCGTGAGATTGATTGTCATAAATCCGTGAGGCCAAAGAGCGGTTGCATAGGGTATCGAATTGAGCCAGGGATAAATCGCTGCAATGGTCCCGGTGGATATGATCGCAATTCTTTGCATCC
>MJUU01036624.1:6039-30304 GCA_002080025.1 Modiolus philippinarum | reverse complement strand
ATCATCGATGCGCTGAGCGTACCTTTCGGCACCGCATCTACTGCATCTATATCCTGGATCCATGCCGTAGATAAGTACTCGCTTCCACTGGTGCTCACATTCAGGGGTTGCTCCTCGATATTTGGAAACATTCTCGGATTCCCGATCCAAGGCCAGTTAATTTTCAGGAAAAATTTCTGAAAATGATTCGTTCTTTATCTTGTACTCGATAGAACTCATCCAGATTGCATCGATTCTTTCAAACCGCCTTGGGGATCGTGAGATTGATTGTCATAAATCCGTGCGGCCCAAGAGCGGTTGCATAGGGTATCGAACTGAGCCAGGGATAAATCGCTGCAATGGTCCCGGTGGATATGATCGCAATTCTTTGCATCCGTCTTGAAGAGTAAGATGAAGTTGGCATTCTCCTGGATCGATTGCCTTGGGAGCTTGAAGTAATTTTGGCAGAGGTAGAAGCAATCCATGTTACTATGACGACCGCGCACGCACTCTTCGCACTTGCTCTGCTTGCTCAGCATCAAGTCGTCGAAGACCATGAGATTCTTGCGAACGGGGTCGAGGTCGAGGTCGCAAGGGTCGACCACTTCGCTTACC
Source organism: Modiolus philippinarum (assembly GCA_002080025.1). Classification (NCBI taxonomy): domain Eukaryota; kingdom Metazoa; phylum Mollusca; class Bivalvia; order Mytilida; family Modiolidae; genus Modiolus; species Modiolus philippinarum. Next base: position 29,710 of record MJUU01036624.1, on the reverse strand, counting down.
TGCTCGAAGAAGGGCTCGATACCACTTGGTTTGGACGGTGGCTTCATTACGTCAACCACGTTGATTAAGGAATGCGTAAAATGCCCCCTGATATAAAGAAGGTCGTGGATATCGTCTTTTGAAAATCCTTTTCCCAGCGTCCGCCTCAGCAGCTGGTAAATGGGCTTCTGGAGCGATTTCCGAAAACGTAGAGTTATATTTATTAATTTATAAATATTAATAAATATAATATTAATTATTAGATTTATTCGATCGTAGTCGAGCCATCAGTCGCACAGGAGGAGGTTATTTAGAAGCGTCGTCTTGCCGCAGTCCCATTTCCCGATGAATACGTTATAACGAATTCTGGAATTTGTTAAAACGAATTAAATTCGTTATAACAAATTCTTAAATTTGTTAAAACGAATTCTTGAATTTGTTATAACGAATTAAATTCGTTATAACGAATTCAAAAATCTGTTATAACGAATTCAAAAATTTGTTATAACAAATTAAATTCGTTTTAACAAATTCCAGAATTCGTTATAACGTATTCAAAAAAAAATTTGATAGGTCCTATATGGGCTTCCGTTCATCAGTAATGCAAATCGTTAAAATTAAAAATTCTTAATTCATTCATTTCATAAAAATATAATCCTCCTTAGCTTTATTACCGTTATTACTGTCAATTTTCAAATTGGATATTTTTTTTTGTTTACATTTTATGAATTTTTTAACATGTCAAACAATGACAGGTATAAAAATATACTGTATTTATAACTAGTTCTTTATAATATATACAACGTGTCTTTATGTGACATTACCATAACTGAAATTAAATCAGTCAAGTGATATCTTTTGTACGAAAGGCTATTGGGACCAAAAAATTAAATTTATTTTCAAAAAGCCGTTATTAAGCTAAACAACGCGATAAAAGCGCTATTATATATTATCTACTTTGATACCCGCAGATATAGAGATTGTAACACCCTGAAGTACCGAAGTGCACCCTGAGCCACATTTTTGCCCAGGTCCCTAGACATCACGGGTATCTAGGCTGAAGCCTAATATACAAGAATTGTTTTTTTAGCGAAGCAAAACACTGATCAGTTGCAATCAATATATTTGCAGCAGAATAGCAGAGGGAAAAAAACAAACACTTCAACCAGGAAAGCAAATTTAATATTTTTAGTTCAGTTGATATTTCGACAATTATCCGTGTCTTTATCAAAACAAAATAAAAATAAAATCAAACAAAAACTATGTACAAAAAGTAAATCTACACAAAATACTCAGAACTACATTCTGGACGCTGGTTAACACAAATGTAATAGGAGATGAATGCCCGGAGGGAGAAATAGAAAAAAATGTCGGTAACTGTACATCGGTAAAAATATCTAACAAAATCAATAATTGAAGTAAATGAATGTTTCCTTTAGCAGTTATATCTGTAATTAGAAATGGTGTTTTTTTGAAAATATAATAAATTTCAGTGTGTTAAAGTTTTTCAATCATCTCTAAAGAAATAAAGTCTTAATATTCAAGCTTTATTTTATTTTTTGCATACAGAAACGTTCTTTTGCGTGTCGCGTTCTCTCATTCCAAGATTTATTCTGGTCAATGGCGACAACTTGCATGTCTGTCCAGCTATGTCCAATGCTATTGAAATGGACTGCTGTAGCCTGTTTTAATTCTCTTTTCTGTATGTGATTACGGTGAAAATTAATGCGGAGATTAAGTGAGTTCTTTGTTTCACCGACATATTGTTGTTGACATACCGCACACGTAATCATATAAATTACATTTTCGGATTTACAGGACAAATTAACAAAGATTTTGTATTTCTCGCCAGTTGCTGTGCTATTGAACTTCGATGTTGTGGAACTGTGTTTGCACAAAAGACAACGTTTGTCTTTGCAGGTCTCCAATTGTCCTATTTCGGTTGATTTAAGCTTGGCAAGTTCCTGCGTCTGCCGAATGACATAAGCGGTTGTTCGGTGAAAAGGGCTTTCATTTTAGGTGACACATGCAGGACTTTCATGCATTCACGTGTGAAAGCCGACAAATCTGGGAGTTGCGGATGGAAACCTTTTCAATTGTTTTTGCACTTTGTGTGCTTTGTAAAAGCAATTGAAAAGGTTCTGGCTATCCCGAGTTCCTATCGTTGTCCATGTTTGTCTTTTGTCATTTTATTGTTTTTCTCGTGCGGTTCCCTGGTGGATTGTGGCATGTGATTGTGGATTACGGCCATTGTAGATGTTTCCTGTTATCTTTCTTATATTAATTTCAACATTAGAACGCAAACAATTGTCGCAATACAGGAATAAAAAGAAAAGAAATTCACGTATATCATTCGTTACGACCTTCCATCCGCGACTCCCAGATTTGTTAGACAAACGTTGTTTGTTGTGCAAACACAGTTCCACAACATCGACGTCCAAGAGACTTTATATACATCTGAGAGTTTATTTTTATTACTTAAAGCTCAGGTCATTTATTCACTCTGCCTAATTTGTGTTGTACAAGTACATCGAAAAACGAATACCGAAGCAAGAACGAGGAAAGGGGAAATTCTAAAATCATAAATCCAACATCACGGCAATTCACAGAAACACGGATTGAGACAGTATGACAAAGACAAAACAAATAAACAAAAATGAACAAGAACGCCACAAAACTAAAGCACTAGCAGTGTGAACCCCTATAAAAACTGAGGTATCATCAGGTGCACCGGAAGGGTAAGCATGATCTGCTCCACGCGTGGCACCCGTCACACTGCCAGTGAAAAGTCCGGTTTTGTCACAGTCGGTGTTAGTCAGTCCGGTAACTAACTCTGGATCTACCAAAAGATATTTGTTCTTATTTGTGAAACAGAAACATTGTAATGGTCTGTGAAATCGTGGTGACGACCGTAAAACTTCTGTAGTGACAATTGCAACAGTGACTGAACATACCCTTGATGTAAAAGTTTTTGAGACAGTAATTTTGCTCTGTTGACAAAATCGCTGTACAAACTACAGGCACGTGCGACAAACTGAGTTTACCTGGATTGATTGTATAGGTGAACGATTATCATTTTCGCCTGATCACTTGATGTGTTAAGACGTTAAATTTCTATCATTATTTTCCAAAGGTTTTGATATAACTGCACTGATTAGACATTAGTTGTTGAAATAGCTATATGCAGTATCCAAATTCAAATGATTGTTTATTCAAATCAGGGAAGTTTGCGATGTTTTAACTTTGATTGTCAATCTTTCATTAGCGTACATGTTCCGCAGAGGAATGGTGTATCCGTTAATCATTTCTCAGTTCTGGCACTCTGTTTGCCCCTTACCTTAGACGAATATATAATTAATTTTTAAAGGCTCGTATAAGCAAAATAATGCTTATCCAGAGTTTTCAGTAAGATGTCCAGGATTGTCGGGCCCCTTAGACGATCATTGTATACTTTTTTAACCCGACTTGCATTCTTTTACTTTAAAGAATCCCTGGCGCTTACTACACCTGGCAAAGTTTTGAGGATTCTCGGACTAAAAAAAAACACGACCTCAAATTTTATTTTTTTTTCGGATTGACAAACATCGATATTTCATTTATTCATTGACTCTCACATCTAAAAAATAACAGTTTCTCATTACTGCAGCTTTGATCATTGATAAAAATTTTGCGTGTCGTATTTTATTTTATTTCATTTCAGTTTAAGTCAAGTCAAGGAAAGGATATTTTATGTGTAACTTTGGCATTTTTGTCGGTGCCCTGTGTGGGATTCGAACCAGCAACTCCAGTCTCTCTGTGCGGACCCCTTGGCCACGGGGCTACCGCGACCTTACATCTGAGAGTTGATTTGTATTACTTAAACATGTTAAAGCTCAGGTCATTTATTCAATCTGCCTAACCTGTGTTGTACAAGGTGCGACAAACTGAGTTTACCTGGATTGATTGTATAGGTGAACGGTTATCATTTTCGCCTAATCATGTGTTAAGACGTTAAATTTCTATCATTATTTATCCAAAGGTTTTGATATGAACTGCACTGATGAGACATTAGTTGTTGAAATAGCTATATGCAGTATCCAAATTCAAATGATTGTTTATTCAAATCAGGGAAGTTTGCGATGTTTTAACTTTGATTGTCAATCTTACATTAGCGTACAAGTTCCGCAGAGGAATGGTGTATCCGTTAATCATTTCTCACTTCTGGCACTCTGTTTGCCCCTTACCTTAGACGAATATATAATTAATTTTTAAAGGCTTGTATAAGCAAAATAATGCTTATCCAGAGTTTTCAGTAGGATGTCCAGGATTGTCGGGCCCCTTAGACGATAATTGTATACCTTTTTAACCCGACTTGCATTCTTTTACTTTAAAGAATCCCTGGCGCTTACTACACCTGGCAAAGTTTTGAGGATTCTCGGACTGAAAAAAAACACGACCTCAAATTTTATTTTTTTTTTCGGATTGACAAACATCGATATTTCATTTATTCATTGACTCTCACATCTAAAAAATAACAGTTTCTCATTACTGCAGCTTTGATCATTGATAAAAATTTTGCGTGTCGTATTTTATTTTATTTCATTTCAGTTTAAGTCAAGTCAAGGAAAGGATATTTTATGTGTAACTTTGGCATTTTTGTCGGTGCCCTGTGTGGGATTCGAACCAGCAACTCCAGTCTCTCTGTGCGGACCCCTTGGCCACGGGGCTACCGCGACCTTACATCTGAGAGTTGATTTGTATTACTTAAACATGTTAAAGCTCAGGTCATTTATTCAATCTGCCTAACCTGTGTTGTACAAGGTGCGACAAACTGAGTTTACCTGGATTGATTGTATAGGTGAACGATTATCATTTTCGCCTAATCATGTGTTAAGACGTTAAATTTCTATCATTATTTATCCAAAGGTTTTGATATGAATTGTACTGATGAGACATTAGTTGTTGAAATAGCTATATGCAGTATCCAAATTCAAATGATTGTTTATTCAAATCAGGGAAGTTTGCGATGTTTTAACTTTGATTGTCAATCTTACATTAGCATACAAGTTCCGCAGAGGAATGGTGTATCCGTTAATCATTTCTCACTTCTGGCGCTCGGTTTGCCCCTTACCATAGACGAATATATAATTAATTTTTAAAGGCTCGTATAAGCAAAATAATGCATATCGAGAGTTTTCAGTAAGATTTCTAGGTTTGTCGGGCCCTTTAGACGATTATTATATATTTTTTTCTACGCGACTTGCATTCTTTTTCTTTAAAGAATCTCTGGCGCTTACTACACCTGGCCAAGTTTTGAGGATTCTCGGACTGAAAAAAACATGACATCAAATTTTAGTTTTTTTTTTTCCGGATTGACAAACATCGATATTTCATTTATTCATTGACTCTCACATCTGAAAAATAACAGTTACACATTACTGCAGCTTTGATCATTGATAAAAACTTTGCGTGTCGTATTTTATTTTATTTCATTTCAGTTCAAGTCAAGTCAAGTCAAGGATATTTGATGTGTAACCTTGGCATTTTTGTCGGTGCCCTGTGTGGGATTCGAACCAGCAACCCCAGTCACTCTGTGCGGACCCCTTGGCCACGGGGCTACCGCGACCTCACATCTGAGAGTTGATTTTTATTACTTAAAGCTCAGGTAATTTATTCAATCTGCATAACCTGTGTTGTACAAGGTGCGACAAACTGAGTTTTCCTGGATTGATTGTATAGGCGAACGATTATCATTTTCGCCTGATCACTTGAGGTGTTAAGACGTTAAATTTCTATCATTATTTTCCAAAGGTTTTGATATGAACTGCACTGATGAGGCATTAGTTGTTGAAATAGCTATATGCAGTATCCAAATTCGAGTGATTGTTTATTCAAATCAGGGAAGTTTGCGATGTTTTAACTTTGATTGTCAATCTTACATTAGCACACAAGTTCCGCAGAGGAATGCTGTATCCGTTAATCATTTCTCAGTTCTGGCGCTCTTTTTGCCCCTAACCTTAGACGAATATACAATTAATATTTAGGGGCTCGTATAAGCAAAATAATGCTGATCCAGAAATGGACACCAAATTTTCGCCTTTTCACAGGCTTCGTCCGGCTGATTATAAATTCTCTACGCACGTGTTTGCATGTTCGATAAAAATATTTTTGTTGATACCATTACACTAATAATGAAAATTGAAACATAGATATTGTCGTTCTTTATGACAAAGAAAGCTAAAAATAGTAAATATAAAATATGAAAGAAATAAAAAAAAATACATATATACAATTAATTAAAAAGATGTTAACATAATTGTTTTGACGCTGGAAAAAATATATTTTTTTTATTTTTTGTTACTGTTGAATTTCATTTGGTCACGTTCGTTAAGACCGTTGGGTTCTAAAGTGCAAAGCTGGTGGACCAAAACATTCTCTCGCAAATCCCGTGTTAAGTCATCCCATTGATCGTTTTCTTCAATGATCTGTACTTTGATATCTTCAAAAGTATATCCTGTCGATTGGAGATGGCGCGTGACAGGACAGTTTCGCTTTTTATTATGAAATGAACGGTGGTTGTTTAACCTGATGTTGAAACAGGTGGTAGTTTGTCCAACATATTGTAAACTGCATGAACCACAAGTCAATAAATAGATGCAGTTTTTGGTTTTGCAGGATACAGGAGTGAAAATTTTATAAGTTTCTTTGGTGACACTACTTTTAAATGTGTCACCAATGACTGCAGATTTACAGCACTTACAGTTGTTACGTTTGCAAGGATTATAACCACCTGGTGATTGGGGTTTATTCTTTAATATACATATATATATATATATCATCTGAAAACAAAGCAACAACAACACCAACATTCCCGACGTACTGGATCTAAAAAGATACACACTTCGTGAGGATAATAAAACAAAGCAGTAGACTGAAGTAAAGAGTATATACATTTAAAAGTTTGATGTTTTTTTCAACCCTATGGCCAATAGAGTCTAACTAATTAGAGTTAGAATTTTGTAAAATTCGATGTACATTGACACATTTGTAATTAAGAGCGTCCACGATGTAGCTGTAATTGTGTTTTGATAAGAGCCGGATAGGTCTCGAAATATCCACTTTTAAATGTGTGTACTGTTCACTTCAGTCTACTGCTTTGCAATAAAAAATATTTAGGTTTTTTTTTGGTATGTACTCTACAATATAAATCGATAAATGGTGTAAAATACATAAAAATCCGCCATTATGTTATTGCGTAAAAGGTAAAAGATAAAATTCGTTTGTGAGTGACATCATATTCACAAGCGCAAAATAAAAATATGTAAATGGACCTTCATTGATAACGTTATTCACCCAAGAGCGAAACAGACCACCTTTCATATGCAACTTTAAAACGAAAACAAATATATATCAGTATACTACAGAAAGATAGAGGGGACATATGAAATTTTATCATTATCTCGTGACCACGACATACTAATTCGTGGCCACGAAATAGCTATCTCGTGGTCAAGAGTTAGCAAGTCGTGGTAACGAGATAGTATCTCGTGGGAACGAGATAGTATCTCGTGGGAACGAGATAGCATATCTCATGGCCACGAGTTAGTATGTCGTGGGAACGAGATAGAATCTCGTGGCCACGACATAGCTATCTCGTGGCCACGTCTTAGTATGACGTGGGAACGAGTTAATATCTCGTGGCCATGACATAGCTATCTCGGGGCCACGACTTAGTATGTCGTGGCCACGAGATAGAAGTCCCCTCCATGCTTCCGTACATAGTTTTCTCGTGGCCACGACTTAGTGTGTTGCCGGAATGAGAAAGTATCTCGTGGCAACGACATAGTATGTCGTGGGAACGAGTTAGTATCTCGTGGCCATGACATAGCTATCTCGTTTACACGACTTAGTAAGTCGTGGGAATGAGATAGCATCTCATTGGAACGACATAGCTATCTCGTGGCCACGCCTTAGTATTTCATGGGAACGAGATAGTATCTCGTGGCCACGACATAGCTATCTCGTGGCCACGAGATAGAAACAAATCTCACATGTCCCTTCCATGCTTCCGTACGTAGCTTTCTCATGGCCACGACTTAGTATGTTGTGGGAACGAGATAGTATCTCGTGGCCACGACTTAGTATGTTGTGGGAACGAGTAAGTATATAGTGCCCACGACATAGCTATCTCGTTGCCACGACTAAGTAAGTCGTGGGAACGAGATAGCATCTCGTGGGAACGACATGGCTATCTCGTGGCCACGCCTTAGTATGTCGTGGGAACGACAGAGCATCTCGTGGGAACGAGAAAAAAAATAAAATTTCACATGTCCCCTCTATGCTTACGTACCTTCATGCTTCCGTTCATTGTTTTCTCGTAGCCACGACTTCATATGTTGTGGGAACGAGATAGTATCTCTTGGCTACGACATAGTATGTCGCGGGAACGAGTTAGTATCTCTTGGCCACAACATAGCTATCTCGTGGACACGACTAAGTATTTCGTGGGAACAAGATAGTATCTTGTGGCCATGAGATAAATAATAAAATTTCACATGTCCCCTCTATGACTTAGTATGTTGTGGGAACGAGATAATATCTCGTGGCCAAGACAAAGCATGTCGAAGGAACGAGTAAGTATCTCGTGGCCACGACATAGCTATCTCGTGGACACGACATAGCTATCTTGTGGCCCCGCCTTAGTATGTCGTGGGAACGAGATAGTATCTAGTTGGAACGACAAAGCTATCTCGTGGCCTGGACTTAGTATGTCATGGGAACGAGTTAGTATCTCGTGGCCACGACTTCGTTTGTTGTGAGAACGAGATAGTATCTCGTGGCCCCGATATAAAAATAAAATTTCACATGTCCCCTCTATTACATAGTATGTTGTGGGAACGAGATAGTATCTCGTGGCCAAGACATAGCATATCGTGCGAACGAGTTAGTATCTCATGACCACGACATAGCTATCTCGTGGCCCCGCCTTAGTATGTCCTGGGAACGAGATAGTATCTCGTTGGAACGACATAGCTATCTCGTGGCCTTGACTTAGTATGTAGTGGGAACGAATTAGTATCTCGTGGCCACGACATAGCTATCTTATGGCCACGAAAAAAAACTCATACGCTCAGGGACGTTTACTCTGAAAGATGAAGCAACACAACATCGAAAATATAACCGAAACTGCATTAGATCAATTTGTTTAACTTACATATACAACTGAATAACTGGGACCATGTACCTGGTTCCTGACATACGGCCAATGGTTGCCCTATCAGTTCAAAGTCACTGTTGCAGGAATATTTATTTCCACTTCCGATGTTTCGATACAAACCAAACGTTTCTATGCAGGTTGCATTAGGTGGTACTGGCATGTCGCGACAATCTAAAAACAAATTTTTCAATCAACTTACATGCAACAGTCCAATTACGTCATTCCGGAATAACCAAAATAAGTATGCCTCGTGGTGCAAATATTAAAAAAACAGAGTTATTGGTTATGCAGTAAATGTAGTTTATAGCCTAATAAATATTTCTTATTTACTTAATGTAGAATCTGTCACCCATTATTTATCATACTGTCATAAATATAATTAGTTAAGGAACGAAATAATATTTTCTCTTAATATTCCAGTAGTTCATGACACAAACTTGCTTTTTTATGTTCGAGTCAGTTAGACATAGATCTAAATAAGACTATTTTCTTTTATTATTATATTTTATGAGAAGTAAACGTTTTACAGTACTACCTAAGTTTGAATTTTGTACCTTTTGTTCTACTGATTTCTCACAATTTAGATTTTTCAAATTTATTACCACTATCACTTAGAATTTTTATCACTGCATTTTTTCGCTGTTTACTTCATATTGAAATACTCGTCATACCAATATATTTATGTATCAATTTACATATGGTTAATTATAATGTGTTAGAATGCAATAAGATGGTTTTGGAAAAAGCAAAATTTAGCTTGTTACCAAATCCTGTTATTTTTTGTAATTGTACATGTATATTGACACGTGTGCTGTTTACTAATAAATATGTTTAAAGTAATTATTTCTTACAAAGAGCTAGCTAAATTTTCACATTTTAAAGTTCGCGAAGTGTGAAATTCAACGATTGTTTTGGGGAAAATTATGGGAAACCATGATAACGTTGTTTGAATCCCTATTCAAAAGTAATGTGACCAACAAGGAGATCTTGTTGCTTCCATTGTTGCTATAATATAACCAATGAAAGGATATGGAGTAAATGCACGTAAACAAAGTTCATGCACATTTTTGTGTCATTGCTCCAATCATAAAAGGTTTAATTATATCTGTTAAATTACTTGTATTTAATTATGTTTGTAATAAAATGCAAATAAGAATTTGCCAAACAAAAAACATTTTTTTTTCTCCAGAAGACCACTTATTGGTTCCGTTATTCCATTGTTTCTCATAAATCTTTGTAAATTTTGTAATAAAATGACAGTTATTTGAAATTTAATTTACTCTCAAATTAATTAGCGACCCGTGTACGATGAACATGCTTCACATTATTTTATTATTTTGTTTGCCATGCAATGCCGAAGATGATCCTATTATTGTGTAATGAAATTATTCCATAATATGAATAGGAGTAATTTTAAATTAAGGTAAGAGGATACCAAATGACGTTACGTCAAGAGTTATTGGTCCTAACGTTACGATTTCAACGCACATAAAGCATGATATTTCAATGTTATTTCAAATTATATCGGCTGTCATTCGATTGCGATTTTGATATTAAAATCAAAGCATTCAAAATTAGATGCTTTTCTTATGAAATATTTTTACTTGGTGAATCGTACAAATTAGTTAGATGTCATGTCGGAATAGAGAAAAGCTAAACTGGTATGTGTGCAATTTTCATAGAGACAAGAAACAAATGTTTAACTAGTATATGATTGAAAAACCTTCTGCATCGCCTTTTTAATCTAATTTAACTATAAAATTCCCCCTGATTAAAGAAATAGATAATGATGACACAAAAATTACGGAAGAACAACAATATTGTTTTCAGATGTCTTTTCCTGAAAATAAACGCTTATAAAAAATTAGCCTTTACCAAAACATCCTCCAAAGTCTGGTGTTCTGGGCAACGTACAAAATATAGTATTTTCCAATTGCAATTGTTCTTGGCTCACATATTAAAAAATCAATGATAAAATTCCACCCGAACAATTATTGTAGAAAATCAGATGAGAAAATCTAGAAATATATAACAATATCATGAAGCATATCAGTCTTTTAGCAAACTTCTTTTACACTTTTTAATTTTTTTTTAAAAATTTGTATTGTCTTGTACTTTTAAAATCTCGGCTAGATAATAATTACCTACAAAGATTTAAAAATTATTTACATCGCATCTACCCCAGTGAACTTGAAATTAAAGAGACAACCGATACACCCAATTCTGTTTCATATCTTGACCTTTTGTTATTCATTGACGAACATGGACATCTGAAATCTAGATTATATGACAAACGTGATGATTTTGACTTTCCAATTGCGAGCTTTCCCTTTCTCTGCAGCAATATACCTACATCCCCAGCATATGGAGTACATATTTCACAATTAATTCGTTACTGTAGAGCTTGCGGTACATACAGTGACTTTGTGGACAGAGCAAAAGCACTGTCACAAAAACTGCTGAGTCAGGGATATGTTCAGCCGTTGTTACTTTCGTCCCTTCAGAAATTCTATGGCCGCCACCACGACATCATAGATAGATATGAAATGTTAGTGCTTCAAATGAAAACTGACATTTTCAGCTAGATTCACGTCTTCCCGGATTTGACATTACCTGTTTTGACTTTACCCTGGATTGACCCACTGACAGTGTGACGGGTGCTGTATACAGAGCAGGACATGTCTACCGTTCCGGAGCACCTGATGTCACTCTGTTTTTTGAGAGCAGCAGCAAGACACCTTTCCAAACTGCAGTGTACTTTGAATCCTTATTTCTGTGTACACATAAAACAATAATGGGATAAAAGATGCCTCATAAAATAGTACTATCTATGCATGGAGAATCGTATTTCCCTCAGTGGATGCCTTCGGGGAAATGTGATTCCCCCAGGAAAACTATTCATCGTATCTTCCTCATATATGTATGATAATAAAATTCTCGAAACAGTGCATATATGAGTAGTATCAGTTTTGACAAATACGTATTTTCAAACGCCAAAGTTATAGGGGCGGATAATTGGTAATTTACCGATCTTCTCGTTCCTGCTATTCATGTCCAATTTAGTTCCATTGCATTCTTTATATTTTCCCTTTGCCATCTATTCGTTCCCTCCTATATGCGTTCCCTTCCTCAAGATAACCCTTTTTAATTCACTAGCTTTCGTCCATCCAGTCTTCTCCACTCTCAATCCTTACCCTTTCCTACCGCACCAACCCCAACCCCTATATTCCATAGGGTGAAGTAAAAAGAATTTGCTACTTAAGAATAAAGAATTGCTTTTCTCTTTAGATATCAATTACCCGTAATAATAAAACTTTGTAAGTAAATTTAAGGAAATAAAAACGTCTACATTAAATTTCACGTTAAAAATATGCATTTATAGTGTCATCAACGTCATGCCAATTTTACACATTTTTTCGTCGTATGAACCATCTTTTGCAAGCTATATCTCAAAAACAAGGACGATGACATATGTTTTTCTTTATACATATGGATTGATGATGCTGAGATCTGCGTTATGTTAGTTTTAAGTCCATATTGGTATATTCTGAAAACAGAAAAGTTGCAAAAACCAGAAACTTTTTAGCTTAAATTATGGATTTTCCCTATTTGTCATTGTAAATTTGGCGCCGAAAATGACATTTTCGATTAAAAAATATCGCGGAAAAAAGCACGGTGACCCCCTAATTGAATTTATTTTACTGATGTAACATATTGAAATGAGTAAATTTGCAAACAGAAATAATATTTGATAGAGAACAAATTACCAATGCAATCTTAATGATGAGCGAAAATTGCAACAGAGCTGTGCAACAAGGATATACTATTTAGGGTTAAAATGTCTAAAATCAAGATACTGGAATTTTCAAATTGAAATCGCATTAAGCGTGCAATTGCTCTTGTATCATACCATTTCAGTTGGTAATTATTACTCGTTTCGTTTTGACGAATCTTTTCGCCGTCCATAGAATTGCAGAATTTTATCAACACCAGTCTTATATTACTGTTTTTATAGAGAGTAAGAAAGATGGTATTCAGATCAGATACAGCCAATGAAGGCTTGTTTTATAAAATTGTACTCCTTAAATCATTATAACTCACCCAAAAGGAAACCTCATACTACTAAAAAAACGTAACAATGCTATTATAACTCACAGGTTTCTTTGCATCCATTAGAACCATTTTCTCTGATGAAACAAGACATTCCAGCAGGACAACTGTTGTAACACTGGCCTCCAAGTACCTATAAAGTAATGCAGTCAAGTGAAATTGCATCAGTTTTCTTTTCAAACAAATAGATGCAGGATTCTTCATTTACATTTTACCGTTTCCGAAACAAATATTTTGTAGATTTATGAATTGTATGAAATTTCTGATATTTTATAAACACGGTTACTTTAGCTTTCAATTATACAATGATACATATATTAATCATTTCTATCGCGGGTCTGCCTTATACTTCAAAAAGCTCGAAACAAAAATATCAGAAGAAAACAAGACATTTTGCAACATTTATGTTGTTTTCAAGTTTATTTTTATACGCCTTCGTCTTACATGGTTTGCTATCAACGACGGACTAAGTTACAACATATATATAACTTGAACTTGATCAAGCCATATAAACCGACTGCAATGAAGGGATAAGTTATCCAACAAAAATCAATGTGCTTGAAATAAAAGAAGCACCTCAAAAGAAATCGATGCAGTATAAAACAAAACAATAAACAAAGGCAAAACCCTGCATGATCTGTACATGCTTGACTAAAAAAAGATTATGTGGCATTACATTCTTCAGAATTAATTTAAACAGCTGCTCTCAAGCTTGTCATCATATCGTCATGGTAATTGATGTTATGTAGACTAATCGAAAGAACCCTGTAAGTCATGTTCTATTGGAAGACAAAAGAAGTTTCTAAAAGAAATATATCATGTTTTCAAAAAAAACTTCAGTATCGTATTCCCCAGACGTCATGTGTTTACCCAAAATGTTCTAAACTGTAATTTATATGGAATATAGGACATTTTTTTGATACGAACTTTATCACGGTCACTAGCATGATGCGTTACGCCGTGATAAAGTCCGCATCAAGAACAAAATGTCCTATATTTCTTTTATCTGTAATTCACAAAATGATAAATAGAACTCTATAATAAATTGAAATAAGCTGAAATTTATAATTTAACACAGTCAATCTATTTTTATTGCAATAATTTATGTCTTCTAAACTGTAATTTATATGGAATATAAACTGTAATTTATATGGAATATAAAAAATAGTTCAAAACATGACGTCAGCATAGCAACCCACACGAGACGAGAATTGGCACTTTTCGTGCAAGCACAAACCTTGTCTTACCTTTGGCCACGAGGTTATGTCGCTATACACACATCCTAGTTCATCCACTAAAGTTGTAGTCATATTGTTAGTTACATCACAGATTTTCCAGTTCTTCTTGTAATTTATTCCGGTACATCCTGACGTCATCATACATTCTCTGACACATTCTAACAAACTCACATCCCATTCTCTTCTAAGTGTATTACCCGTCATACATTTACCGTGGTCTAATTTTCCTGTCGCTTCAATATGGGGTTGTAAACAGTCTAAGTCATCTTTGAGACAAACATTTTCAAACAATTTACAATCAACGGTAAATAACGCGCAATAAAGAAAGACGATCCACAGAATCTTCAGTTCGTGAAACATTCTACCTAAATGGCTCTTCTATAAAAGAACAAACTTCATACTGGAAATGTATACGAGAATGGTTATGATTATTCCCATCTAAATATCATCTACAGATTAATGTCCAATGATCATATTAAAACTGGAATATAACTTTGAAGTACATTCATATACAACACAAAATTGATTTCTTTTCAATTTGAACAAAATATGAATATTTAATGTATATTTTTGCATTGCATTTTTCTACTTTATTTTGCTGTTATATATCTCATATATCATCTAACCAATAAACAGCGCAGTAATGATTTTTTTAATACATATATACTATTAGTAATTTTTTTTGCGAGAATGGAATTCTCTGCTTGTATTGCATCGAGTGCGACAGCACGAGATGCAATGCGAGCTGAGAAATCCATTCGAGCAAAACAAATTACTAATAGTATTTTTATCGCTAATTCTGTTTTTGAAAAATACCGGACATACGTTTCCTTTTCAAATGAAATATTTTTTTAGTTGAACATATTATTTTTGGTTGAATAGAGCACTTTCTTTCTTGGAATTATTTTTGTCACGAAACGTCACGTGACGTCATAATAATACGCTGTTGCTAACGTCGCATAGAGATTGACGATAATATGTTCGTATCAGC
Organism: Modiolus philippinarum; assembly: GCA_002080025.1. NCBI lineage: Eukaryota > Metazoa > Mollusca > Bivalvia > Mytilida > Modiolidae > Modiolus > Modiolus philippinarum. The sequence continues at coordinate 14,196 of MJUU01036624.1, read as the reverse complement.
GCAGTACAGTGATAATAGAATTATCGTTGCTCGAGAACAACTGAAAATTGCACAAATTAGTGATAAAGCTCAAAAACTGTCTGGGACACAGAATTAATCAACGCATGTCTTCTATGGCGTCTTCCAATGCAATTAAGTACCATACCTGCCAACTACCCCTATTTTTGGGGGTTTTCTCCCATGAGAGCATCAAAATTGAAATTTTCAGAGCGCAAATATTTCTTCCTGTCTAAACAAAACATTCATTTGTTTATTGAATTAGGATTGCAATGTCACAAAGGTGCTAAAAACAACAAGAAACTGGATTTGAAGCACCCTTTATATGCTTCAGCTTTTGTATGCATAGAGTCGTTTCACACGTAGAAAACCCCTTGAGCAGTTTCAAAAGTTGGCAAGTATGAAGCAGGCATTCGGATATACACATAAAGAGTTCATATACAAATGAAGAGTTGTTTAGGGCGTAAATTGTGCGGACAACATTTGTTACAGGAAATGTGGTAGGCCCTATTGCGTTATTTATATAGGACAATAGCTTAAATAACTACTGAAATTATTGTGTTTTTGATTTCTACAGATGGCGATTTCGACAACTTTTGTCTCTTCGGTGCAGATCATCTCGAACATTTCGAAAACTTGTTTCTTCGGTACAGATATTTTTGAACGTTTGGAAAACAATAATCCGCGGGAAATATATAAAATTCTTCTTTAAAATATATTTTGCTCACAAAATGCAAAAGGGTTAAAACACAAGTTTTAAAAGACATGAATCAATAACTATATCAATTTAACTTAATATGCCAAAGTTGAGACAAGCAAGAAAATAACAAAATGAAAGGTCGTGCGTAGCATGGAACTTGATAATCATCTGCAATTTTAAGAAAGGATAGTGGGCCTGTCATTAAAGATGATTACTGTACAAACTGTAGTAACCATCTGTAAAAAAATAGTTGTTCGTTTGATATTATTATATTTTAATTGGAAGATGAAAACGCTATGTAGTATTCAGACTGAATTAATTCTGGGCGATAATTAAGCATAACTAGTCCTTTTTTAGCTCACCATCACTATGCGTCCGTACGTCCGTCCGTCTGTCTGCCTGTCAACAATTTCAAAAATCTTCGCCTCTGAAACCACTGGGCAAAATGTTACCAAACTTGGCCTTAATCAACACCAGAGTATTGCTTCTCAAAATTATGTTCGATTAGGCGGTAGGTCAAACAACATGGCCGCTGTCGCTAAAAATTAAAACATATGGATAAATTTCAGTTTTTGGCCAATAGATCGAAAAACGTTACAGATATAAAAAATCTGACAGAGGTTTAAAATAATCAGCATGATGAGATCTACCTACTATGCAATTTTGAAGAAAATCTGAAAACCCATCTTGGGAGTTATAGCCATTTTCCGTAAAATTTTCAAAAGTTGTGCATTTTTTATTTCAAAAAGTGTAACAGATCGAGCTGAAGTGTAAATTGCAGAATTTTTTCAGCATATCAAGATCTACCCACGCTGAAATTTTGAAGAAAATCCAAAAACCCTAGTAGGAGTTATTGTCCTTTTTTTACAGAATTTTCAAAATTTTCATATTTTTCGTCTTTTATTTCCAAAACTATAGAAGATGAAGGTTTAGTGTATATTGATAAAATGTTTGCCATACTGTGGCGACTTCAAAACTGGTGTTAAAAATTGTTCGTTGACCACCGTTTTCAAAATGGCCGCCAAAAAAGTGGGAAAATTCAACATTGTCCGATTTCAATGAAATTTTGTTTCCAAATAGATATTTATGTTGCGACTTCAAAACCGATGTTGAAAATTGTCCGTTGACCGCCATTTTCAAAATGGCCGCCAAAAAAGACGGGAAAATTCAACATTGTCCGATTTCAATGAAATTTGGTTTACAAAAAAGTATTGATGTTACAACTTCAAAACTGATGTTAAAAATTATTCGTTGGACGCGATTTTCAAAATGGAAACCAAAAAAAAATGCGGGAAAATTCAACATTCATCGATTTCAATGAAATTTGGTATCCAAGTGGATATTGATGTCACTACTTCAAAACCGGTGTTGAAAATTGTTTGCTGACTGCCATTTACGTAGTCGGGACGACATATTTTTTTGGTCTGATTCTTTGTTATTATTTTTCATTATTCCTTCTTTCTTTCTTCCACGGATTTTGTCCGCTTATTTTCGCAAAGATGCCTGGACAGAATTCATTCATACTTGGCACACAGTTGAAAGACCATAAGATGTGTATGCACCGGCAAAAATTCTCAAAATGGCCGCCATTTCCAAGATGACCGCCAAAATACGTCAAAATTTCAACTTTGTCCGATTTCAACGAAAATTGGTTATTAGGTAGATTTTGACGCTGCGTACAAGATGGAAGCATCGAATTAGCTGCCAGGGGCGACATCAGCTATTGCTCGCAATTGCAAATCTAGTTGTTTTATTGATATTATCTTTTTAGAATACAAAACACATCTTCATTTATACTGAAGTTGCTTAGGATAACTGTTATATAACAACAGACAGTTGGCTTAGAAAATACATCACTGCATGTCAAAAAAGATCTTATGGTTAATTCAATGATAAAGACAACTGCATCATTTCTCTGGACAAAATCATACTACTAAATCATCTTCTTAAGTAAGTAAAAATAATAAAAAAAACGACATATATAGGTAGAAAAGTCGCCTAGGTTATCCAGCTCTTTAAAATAGGCAATATCTTACTTTGTAATATTAGTTCGTTAAAAAAACAAATAAGCATATTTTTTGTTGAAGAAATTGCCTTTTAAATTGGTTTTGATCAACCAATTAACTTGGCAATCACAACTGTACAGGATAAGCTGATCATAAAGGTGTTGTGCGTGTTTTCTTTCAGGTTTAAATTTTATCTTCACTTGTCGAAATGGCCATATGCAGAAATTAAATTAACAGTGAGTTCGGTATTTAGTCGTTTGATACCACTGAGTCGATGCCTCTGCTGGTGGACTGTTAGTCCCCGAAGATATTTACCAGCCCAGTAGTCAGTACTTCAGTGCTGACATGAAACCCGATTTTAAATGGAAACTTGAAATATCAAAATTTTTGTGAATTGTTGAAAACTTAGGAGTATCTCCCTCATTCAAAGCTCTGTCGTTAGCTGATTTTTGCTGTCTATTTGGATCAGATTGGTAATTTGTTCTTTATCAGTTTTAAACTTATTAGAGTTTCTGGTCTGCAAAATGTTTAGATTTTTCATTGCACTGAAGAGGCCCGTCATGGGTTTCTTGATTACCTGATTATCAGGGTATTTTTTTAATGATTATTTGATTATTAGCTTGCATTTTTATATAGTTTTTATTACTAAGGCAAAAATTTAATGATTATTTGATTCCTAGGACCCCCATGAGGACCCTCACTGAAGAGACATAAATAGTCGAAATGGCCATATGCTGAATCTAAATGTACAGATCGGTATAAAAGTTGTTTAGACGAATATTAATCTCTCTGATTTTTCCTTTTGTGAATTCTTGATGTTTTTATTTTGATCTGTTGTAAGAACTGAGTAACCAGATGTCAAAAGGCGATATCAAATTATTTCTTAAACATGTGTAATTCAGTAATCATGATGTTTTTACCAGTTATTTATAGTAACAATTTTTTGTACTTCATGTGAGGTTAATATCGTAATTTTTCACATTTTTAGCTTTAGCCTAGCCTTACTTATAGATGTTGTTTATTTTTTTTTTTATTTTATGTTGCCTAATGTTTGCATATGGTACTATAAATGTTCTATTTCTGTGCCGAGTTTAGTTTTGCTCAACACTTCTATGATAGGGGCAGATTGAGATAATTAGTATTCCTTATCACAGTATTAAACATTTAATAAAAATCTGTGACAAGGTCAAATTATTTTCATAATAATTTGATTAACACATTCAGTACCGTACCCATAAGCTTTAATCTAATAATAAAACTGTCTTGTACCAATGTTTATACAACTATATTTCTGTGAACAGCTGTCATTTCACTTGAGAGAAAATTGTCTCTTAAAAAGACATCAAAATCCAAGAAATGGTATGAGGCTTATTTAAAGTCTTTTAGAAAAAAAAATGTGTTTAAAATATCCGTATAGTACATCCAACAATTAATCTATACGTGACCCGAGATGGTTTTTGACGCTATTTATCCCCATTTACTTCACGGTCTTGCTATTTTAAGTTGTTCATGTATTTGCATGTTTTTTTTCTTTCTTTTGACTTCTTGCCGCTGATTTCGTTTACTCATAAGATTTATATAACGTTCGCCCATCGACGCAAGTATTTGAGCATGTGAAAGTGGAAACAAACATGAATAAGATCCTGAAATAATTTATAAAATGAGATGTATATTTCTGAATTAAATAAGGAAACATTCTTTATCATTATGTTCTAATATTTTTTTTAATGATTTTTTATGTTAGGATTATCACTATTTACATGAGAAAATATTATATCTAATTTATCACTTTATTATTCTCTTTTGATATATTCAAAACAGTTAATACGAAAAATACGAAAACCAACTAGACTGGAACCAAAATAATTGCAGCTTTTCTCTTCAAAACATCTTTGGCCATTCAGTAGTTATCGTAACAGAAAAATCAGCTTGGTAAAAGAAAATTCTACCTAGACTGCCCCTTTTAAGTACATCTGCATACGAATACCGAAACATAAAAAAGGAAGGGAAGCATACTTAAATCAAAATTCCAAAAGAGCAAAATTCAGATGTAACACACACACACACACACACACACACACACAAACCGCACCTATAATGTGAACCACACAAAAACTAAGGGTAATCATGATATGCACAATGCGTTGCACCCGTAATACTGCTAATGAAAAGTTCGGTTTGTCATAGTCGGTGTAAGTAAAATCTGGATCTAATGAGTAGTGGACTAAAAGTTCACACACAACCATACTTATGTCCCACTAATACATCGAGGAATGAGTGACCAAAACCGACACTTCTGTGTTAGCATCCTTTGTTATCTAAGTGATATTGAAAACAGTACCTCTCCTTACATGCATGTACTGTATACTTATGCAGACTACACACAGACTACACTCATTGTTGAAGGCCTCATGGTGACTTCAAGACGAAGAACAATAATAAAAGCGTTGTTCCTTTGCTTGTTTTTTACCAGGTATTTGTAGAGACTTTGTCTCATGTGCATTTACTCCATATCCTTTTATTCACCATACACACAGAAACAGACCAATTCTCGTGTCTGAAAATTAACAACTTAATTATTTTTAAGCTCCTGAATAATTTATTGAACACCTGGATGGTCTGGAAAAATACTTTGAAAGTATAATATGCGAAGTGTATTGATATAAATCAGACGTGTATTCTTAAAAATTCAAAGATCCCCTTGGAATAGATATCTTCAAACAGACACACGTTTTGCAAACCATTCAAACTGGTGATTTTTTTTTCTATTTTTATACAAATCACCACATATTAATGTTTGGCCTGATGCATCACTGTTTCTGCCCAACAAATCAAGAATGCAGATTGCATTGAAATTTATTGTCTTGAAAACCAACTAAAAACCTTACACTATCTGAACAAAATTGTTTTAAGCCTGTCAAGATCGTGATAAGATCAAAATGGCCTAACAAGATCATAACATATCTGCTAGTGACGTGATTACACAAAAAGTGTAGCTACAGACGGACAGGCAGACTGATGGACGGACAGACCGACGGATTGACGGACAGACAGTCAAGGTGAAACCAATATACACCTTACTTTGTTGTTAGGGGTATAAAAATAGAAATATGTTTATTTAGTCGCTTTTGTTTTACGGCTGTTGAACGTATCAACAAAGCTAAAATCTGATGATCGTGTCGTATATCGGAAGAAGACCGTATCCTATTTTACTCATGTTGTGTCAAGTAATGTCAAATAGTACAAGAACAACAGACATTTGAATAACACAGCATACATCAAAATGAAGATAACAGATACATCTTTAATGCTGATGTTGAATAATAGTTTATTTAATACGAATTTATTTGGAATATGTGATTGAAGTTTAGTGGACTGAAATGTACATGTTGTACGAAAGTAATAATCGTTGAAAGTATTTTTGTTTGGTCTAATGCATTTTAAACACTTTTTGAAATTGTGGATTACCGATGTTTGGGTTCTGTGCTGCTGATGAGGAATTAATTTCCGAAATGGCCACACAGCTCATTAAAATTAATTGCAGTTTAGAGTTAAAATATGTGTTATGGCCTCATGTTCATTTACTCCATATCTTGTCGTAAGATATTACATCCAAATCAGTTCATGATTCCACTTCTCTTCACGTAAACAAACATCGATGACCGTATCAATCTGTCGATGATCAACATAATACGAAGCAGTTGTGATGACAGTATTCAAAAGAATGCCCATTATCACTGTGTGTTGATTACCAAGCACCCATTCATGACAAGATAATAGTGCTTAAAACAGAACAAGAAGCTTTTATCTAGTAATGAACGCATGATAAATAATATGTTTGTTCACAATGAATTAAGATTTAAATTTGTTATAAATTTTTTGGAAAATTGCTCCACGGCTTTTGATTTTTATGGATACATTACTCCGAAAAAATTAATATTTGTGTATATTTTAGGCAGTTGGCTGAATTATACAGATTACGCTACTTTAAACGCCGTTATTTTAAGCCTTACAAATGAAGAAAATATCTTTGTCTTTCTAAAAGACCAGATTATCTTGACATATTCAGATAAGCATCTTACTCGACCTGTTATCCTTAATTTATTACAGTAGACATATCATAAATATTTAATAAGACTGCTTCAATAGACTTCGGAACTAAAATGTAGTCATTTACAATGCGACAATGAGATAATATGTCGCATGTAAATATTCACATGAACTCCAGGCCTTCAACAAGATAAGCATCTCCAGCAATGCCTTATTGTCCGTATGTAGTGAAATGATGTGTTCAAAGTGAAATTCATATCTAGAAGCAAGTCAGGAAAAAAGTGTTCAAACAAACAAATACGGGCAAGATCAGCTCTGTAGTTTTGCAAAAAAACTTCCGAACATAAAACCTCGAATTCCGCACACAAATTATGTATCCTTCAAAAAGAGGAAGAAGAACAAAAGGGTTACTCCATTTGCTTAGCCTTAGTGTAACCTTGAATTATATGCATTTCATTTATTCATCCTAAGTGTTGACGGGTGGACAAACGGACAGTTAGAAAACAAAATTACCCTTTTCTGTTACAAACATATATCAATCTTCAATAACCAAACGAAAAACTTTTATTCGAAATTAAAAGAATAGTGTACAAAATAAGTGCACAGAAGTTACATAACTATAATACATACTAACATATATGTTTTTGACACAATGATAAATTGAGAAAAAAAATGTTGGTTGAAATATTAAATTTTCAATTAGCTGAAAAATTTCAAAAAGTCTGGAATGTTTGAACCAAGCATTTTTGATATACGCCATAAATATTTTCAGGAGAATGTGTATAGAAAAGGTGTCCAGTAACCGAACTGGAAATTATATCTTTCACGCGTTTCTCTATTACAATATACATCAAAATGAAAGATATGAATGTTGCTGCTGTATTTACATGTTCTACCAATCATAATTTGACTTCACACAAGAAAGTATACGTTCCATAACCACCATCGTGCCATTTGTACATGTCAGGTGGTGAAATGAACATAATCGTATCCCATGGAGAATTTCCAGGTTCGGTGTCAAACCAGTTGAAGTACTGTATCTTGGTGCCATCGTCATACAACCACTTACCTCCTACCTTTATTCCTTGTATGTACACTCTGCTTTCTACTGCGTCGAGATCACCTAGAAAGAGTAACAAGTCGATTGCGTATTTACAAATTTCCTTATTGCAAACACGAATTTTGATATAACATCAAATTAGCAGCAATTTTTACCAGCGCTTGTTCAGAATAAAAGACCCCCCCAAAAAAAGAAAAAAAAACAACAAAAAAACCAAAAAAAAACAAAACAAAACAAAACAATAAACAAAACAAAATACAAAGAAAAAAAAAGCAAAAAAACAAAAACAAAACACATACAAACTAGCAAACAAACAAACAAGTTAACCACAAAAAATAAAAAGG
>MJUU01036622.1:126059-148399 GCA_002080025.1 Modiolus philippinarum | reverse complement strand
TCGTCAACAAACATAAACTTAACTTGCAAAGTGTTCTTACAATCCCTGTCATCAAGTTCCCGACAAAAAGACTAGTAGAGGACGATCACAACATTTAAACAACCACACATGTGTCCAATTAAATCTGTATAAAAATATACATTTCTGTTGTAAATCCTGATTGTGACAATATTTGCAACGTCTAAAAACTGTTGATAATAAACAAGACAATTTGTGGTTTGACAATGTACCATGCGGCAAAAACACATAAATAAAGATAAAATGAAAAACTTATCAGAAAGGCAGAATTGAGTACAATATACTTATCATTGCTTGAGGGCAACAACAATAACTTTACTTGACGAAGTGGATTTTGAGTCCAGGCACATATTATGGGAGTATCGGGACACAAATCGGAGACGAGCATTCATAGCTACAGTAGGACAAGGGAAGCCAAAAGAAGGAAGATCGCCAGGGCATTTAGTGACAGATCAAAGATATGTTAATAAAACTTCACTTAGGGTTCAAATTAACCTCGTGTTTTATTTTGGGGGCATTTTTTAATTCATCAAAATTTCGTTTGTCTTTTTGGTCAGGTATTCCGCATATGCCGAAAAATATTAAAAATGTAGATTTCCCTCCATGACACCGTCCGAGAAGGGAGATATCTGCTACAAAAATGCATGATCTCGCTTTCGAATATAGTGAGTAAAGAAAGGTGAATAAACACTAAACCTATGGAAACAACTGCATAAAATTAAATAGAGAAACTGGTTTAGATTACAAAAAATCCAATTAAGTGAATGATAGGATAAAAAAATGCATAATGTTCACGTTATTTAAAAACATCACAATGTTCATGGTATTACTATTATAAAATTCATAGAATATGAAAAAGGAGATTTAGATAAGTAAAAAAGTAATCAACACAATGAAATATATACAATGTATTTCAATTCGTGTTTTATTTAAATTTCATAATATTTTATTTTGATCAATGATTACAATGATATGCCAAATAAAATGTTTTTTTTTGTATTTTATTTTTTAATTGTGGCCTAGTATACGATTCTATTTTCATTTTGTTCTCTTTCAGATGCATTAATTTTAATTTGATTTTGTTTGTATTCCTAACGTATACAATTTTGTATATTTTTTTTGAACGATATCTGATCAGGTTCAATAATACAGCCTTTTGAACTCAATAGATGAAATGAAGCAGCTTTGACCTGAATTTTTTATTTATTTTGATTCCAGTAGTTTGTCTATTCTTTATCGCATCGTTTACACGTAAATTTAACTTCCTCTTTAAAGATTTTCCATTTTAAACGAGTGAACAAATACGTTTGATCTATTGTGTTTACATGGCTGATGGAAAAACTGAATGCGTCCATAATTTAGACAAAAACCTAAAATCAATACCGGATATCGCAGCAGAGAAAGAACTTTTAATTTTTTTTCAACTGTTCTTAATTAGTCCAAACATTACCCAATAAATGATCAATCTGGAATTTGTGTATTCTGTGTCAAATCTTCTTATAATGAAATATGATTACAAACTGTTTGTTTCTTCCTTTAGTACTTTTATTTATTGGAACATTTGGAGAGATGGATGTTGTACGGAAAGACATGGATAAGATATTGGAATGTCACGTGATAGTGAAGTTGTGGCTGCCAAGCTGGTCTGTATGTTTACATCATTGTATGCATCTGTCTGTCTGTAAGTCCGTGAACTTTATTCCAAGTACAAAGATGTGTGAAATAAATTATGCCACTTATGACGGTCATTTAAAGATTCTCACCGATAGTCCAGGAAATATTTTCATTGATGCGTCATTAGTCTCACAGGTACATGTAGGATTACTGCTTGAAGAACATTTATTTTAGACTTTGAGGTATTTAGGGACCCACCATTTGTGCCATAACTTGAAAAGGGGGGATATGATTTTTTTTCTGGACAGAAAATTTATCTATATTTTTAATTACATATTTTTTTTCAAAATTAGCATTATTTTTGGGGGCAGAAGGCCTCCTTCAGAATATATTTTTTTCATCATTTTTGCTGCCAAAGTATTTTTTTCACATAAAATCAGCTTAAGAATATTTCTCCCGGAAAAAAATCCAAAGCCAATCCCTCCGCTCCTCTTCAAGTTAAATGGTCGGTCCCTACCCAGTTTAAGTTTATATTTGTGTTACCGTTATTTACAACCAATCAAAACCAAATGAGTTTTTATCAAAAGTATGAATCACCTGTACCCTTCAGTTTCATTTATATGTTTCAGATAGCGGTATGTTCAAGTTTCATAGGATTTCTTAACTGCCAAAAATGAAATCTCCGACAGACATTCAAAGCACTACTGATATAAAGCAATACCAATAAGCCCATCAGACAAAGTTCATCAATTCATTAGAACAAATGAATACAGCATTGACAATAACAGAAATTACTCTTTGCATTTTAATTTCTTCAAATATGTCTTAGTATGTCCTTTTCATAACGTAGATCGGAGATTACCAAAATTATTTGTGTAAGTGGATCTGTGAATGGCCGTGCGAAATTATGACGGAAGTAATCAATTTTCAGGAAGTCAGTCCGACTTTGCCTTTTGATTTTTTTTTAACAAATGTTTATTTATTTATTATTTTAAAATAAAAATTAATATTGAAAGGTCATTTCACAAATATTAAATTTTATATGCCACCTGCAGCACTTATTGTAAGAGCCTCGGTGAACATTTCAAAAACTTGTATTGTGAATAATCATGTCCTTTACGTCGTCACAGAGAGGTGATATATTATAAGGCTCATCATTTATTTCTTTTCAAAAAAACAAGAAAGACAGAAAATAAATAAAGATAAAAAAATAAATAAAAATGAAAGAAAAATGCAGACACAATAAAACGAACAACACACAACAAAAAGAAGTTTTATTATTTAGTAATGACCCGATGACTGATTACGTAAACAACCAATGACAGTTCACGTAATGAAGGTGCAACCGAAAAGTAAATGGCCAATTAAATGATATCTTGAAAGTTTTCATTTGGTGGTAAGATTGGAGTAGCTGCTATTAGATGCCGGAATTATCAAATCGTGTAAGAAATATTGCTGCAACATCATTTTCATTTGTTAACCATCCAGGAGAACTTCATATTAAAGAGCTCACTGATACACCACTTGATGAGCGCTCTGTGTTTGTCTATATGTTGTAACTGTCTATTAGTTTACGACACTAGTGCTTTTTGTCAAACTACGGAAAGCAGTGATTGTAAGAGCACTTTGACAGTTTATTGTATGTCTGTAGACGATTCCCCATCCATGGGCTGAGTAAAACATGGATGCAGCGTTGTTCGACAAAGAGCAATTAATTCCGCTCAAACATGTGCTAGGGGCAGCCTTGAGCTTACTATGAGCAAAGCTCATCGTTGAAGGTCTCATGGTGACTTCATGATGAAAAACAATAATAGTCCGTGGGCTGGAAACACTTTCCGTGCACCCCCCCCCCCCCCCCCCCCCCCCCCCACTTCCGAACCAAATCTTGTTTTTTTTCAGTTCCTTCTATATCCCCTCTTCAAAATAAAATATCTTAACACGAACATATACTGCACGCATCGACAGTATAAGGTCACTTTTATAGTACATCCGAAAAATTATTGTATTTTCGTTTTAACATAAGTTTCATCTTTAAAGCTCCATATTTTTTTTTCAGATAAGTAATAATTTCTGAAATTTGGTATCAATTTAAAGCTTATTTCATATGCTTTACATAGATTTGGGTACTTTACGCCAATTTTATGATCTGGGGATACAAACAATCTATCCCTACCCCTGCAAAAAATTGCGAAAATGTCGATTTTAGACTTTTTAATTCGTATCAGATGAACAAATCTCGTCATTTGATCTAGTTTTTATGCCTAACTTATCAGTTGTGATACAATGTTGGAAAATAAACCATTTAAGTCCAAAAGATTTTGATTTTCGGTATAAAATTTTTGAAAAATGGAATTTTTCTGAATTTTAGATTTTTCACAATTTCGACTTTTTGACTTCAGGGTCGAAAAAATCTGAATATATATTTAATAATTGCTGATGCAATAATAATTTATGATATGTTAGCAAGAAATTATACGCAAAAATTTTAGTTTCAGACATATTATAGTTTCATAAATGTCAAAATTAGCACCCCTCCCAAATTAAGAGAAAATTTAAAATATTCAGGCTCTAAATGATAAAAAAAAATAATGTTTAATGGTAATTCTAGCGTGTATTTCACTAAAACTGACATTCAGAAGATCATTTAAGTAGATTAAAACTTTTCAAAGGTCTCTTTTGACTCTTCTGTCCGAAATTGTATGAAAAATTTTCCGTTTTTCAGAATTTCTGCTGTTTTGACTTTGAGATGCAAATACTTCATGAAATTGATATATAACTTAAAAATGTTGATTAAATATCGTTTCATCATATCTAAGCAATTAGAAAGAATGCTTTTAAGCCTTTTAGACTAACCACAGTCTCATAAATTACAAACATATTACCCCTTACCACACATATTCAACACAATTTATTTCATTTAATTCAGCTTGAAAAGCTTTCAACATTGTATAAAGGTCCAATGCCATATCATTTTCGAATACCAAACACACACAGAGCCTCCCATGTATCAAAAATAAGATCATGCGCCCGGTTTATGGGCAGTTATTCAGCGATTTAACATTGAATTTCGGAAAATTCTGAAATACTATAATTTGGCATATATAACGATATAGCAGTGGACTTTGGACAATTCTGAAATGTTGAAAATTCCCATTTTTCATCGATTTCGGGCAAAATATTGAGTTTTAGTCAACAAATAGCTGTTAAAAAAGAAAATCATAAAATCATTTATGCAATTTTGTCCTATACAACACACATTTTGCGTCTTCAGGTTATTTTTATGCGAAAAAAGACAAAAAATTAACAATTATAGAGTAAATTTGTTGGGGTAGGGCTGCGTTTTATTGATATATGATGTATATATTACCTAAAAACGACCATTATTTGTTACGGTTGTAAAGCAAATATAATAAGCTTTCATTTGATACCTATTTTAAAGGATATTTGTTTACTAAAAAATGAAATTAGGCAAGAGAAAGACAAAACTTATTCAAAAACGAAATTATTCAAAGTTATCTGTATTTGGTATATTTGAAAATAAAATTTTGGTCATTTAAAATATGTTTACATTGTCTTAACCTATTTTATATTAAAGAAAAAAAATGAAAACAATTTTAAGAATCGGGAATTAGAATTAGAAATTTAGATGACCATCAAACTTAAGCAATTTCAATGAAAATATAAGTTTTTTTCATCAATATTTCATTGGTGCAGGGGTACGTTTAATTGCGCCATGGAACGTATTGGGCATAAAAATTGTGAAAACCTGGGTTCTTTGTAAAGCTCATACAATAAGCAATCATTTAATACCTCGTTTTTATAACTTGAAGGCGTTTTGTCAACATTTTTGAAGCAACGGAAAGAAAAACTTGAACGAAAAACGAAATTTTCCAAAATTACGGTAGGTGGGTCTAAAAATGGGACAAATTCCACAAGTGCGTGCAGGTTATACTCATGTTAACATGTTTATTCGAAGAGAGGATGTATGTGGACTTAAAAAAAATGGTGGGGTTCGGGAGTGGGGGGGGGTGCACGGGGGTTATTCCAGCGCATAGATTATAATAAAAGAGTTGCTCCATTGCTTGGTTCTACAATGTGTTTTATAGACTTTGTTTGTGAACTTACTCCATATCTTTCAATTGATAACCATATACATCAGCTATAATTTTGATGATACTGCGATTTTTGTTTGGGTTCATGCTGCTTGTCTCCTGTTTTTGTGACGGTTTTGTTCATTTCTGTTTCTGGTTTCATTTGCGTTGACTATAAATTACCCTTTTCTTTTTTTTTGTTTTCTGTTTATGTTTTTGTTTTTTTTTTGTTTTTTGTTTGCTTTTTTTTTATTTACCTTCTTGCTAAGGTATTTGTTTTGCCAGGTAAAATTCATATGGACTGTTTCATGTAGAGAGTCCGTAAGATCCTAAATTGCGAAAGAACCAAATAAAAAATATTAAAAAAGACGGTTAAAGCTTGAATTCAAGAATTGGAAAAACCACAGCCATAGATTTACAATTCTTAATACACCGTTTTAACCAATATCAACCCAGACAAAGCCAGGGTGACAAGTTATTATTCTATACTTCTTCTGATTAGTGTTGTCCTAATTATTTTAATAATTTTCGTCCGATCGATTATTTTGGAATGGCTTGATGTAATGAAATGAAACTTGGTATGAAGTTGGAGATCAACATAAGATTTTTCTTAATTAAACAAATTCAAAATGGTCGCCGTTTTCCTTTTTAAATTTGGGGATTCAATATGTCAAGAATTGCTTTGCAGAAATCGTATAAATGCTCAATAAGAATAGAGGAAGTAATTTGTGCAATGAGATAATTCAAAGTGACCTCCATTTGCAAGGTTAACACCAAAGTATGTAAAAATGATTTTCACCTTGTCCGGTCTCAACGAAAATTGATTTCTAGGTAGATTTAGAGGCTGCAAATGATATTGGTGATCGAATTGAATGTCTTAGGTGACATTGGCTATTGCTCGCGAATCCGAATCTAATATCGTTTTGAATCCTTTATATTAAATACATACAAAATCATGATTCTAAAATGAATGGGGTTTTACTCACATACAAAAATCATGATTCTAAAATAAATCAGGTTTTTTCAAGTTTATTTGTAATTTCAGAACATAGCTGGCACTTGCAAGGATCACAACTGTTCAAGTGAAGAAATATGCAAGACAGAGTCAACAAACTACGCGTGTCAACCATTACCACGTGCGTTTGTATCAAATTATATATTGTTTTTAAATGAATTTACCTCAGAGAAGTCGTGTCTTCTTTTGTTTAAAATTTCCCTTTATACATACATCAACCAGTATATAAGTGAAAAACTAATGTTTATATTATAGTATTATTGCGTAATACCTTTCTTATTGGCATAGTTATAGGTACTTGGTAAGCTATGTTGGCCTTCGGTTTTCGCCTTAGGCCAAAATGCCTTACCTCGGACCTATAACTTGATCAATGTATCAAATATCATCATTAAAACAGCCTCAATACATAACGTGCTTTATTAAAATTCGAAGGCAAGAACTATATCAAAACAAATTAAGAATACAGAAAATTCAATATTCTAATTAATGGAATCAAAGTTAATTGACAAAGGTATCATCGCGAAATGCTTTTCATCCTTTTCATGCATTTTTTGTAAATTCAAAATATTATTCTGACCACCTGTTTATACTGTAAACCGGGAAATTTTCGCGCCGTCTTTATTTCGCGGTAAATTGACAGGATTTTAGTTCGCGCAGTTTTGATTTCGCGTTGCCAAATTGTTGACCATTGACTTCAATAATAGACAAGTATATTTGCGGTGTTTTATTTTCGCGCTTCCATTGCAAACGCGAAAATCGCAAAAATAAAACTACCGCAAAAATTTCCCGGTTTACAGTAGTACCTACATCTTTATGAGCGCCCCTTGTATATATGCTGTATCTGTCCAATAGCTTAGGACACCAGTGGTTTTGTCGGGCAACGGATGACATTGATTGTAAGAGCGCTTCGCCAGTTAATTTTATGTTTGTTGACAATCCCACATCCATTGGTTTAATAAGACATAGATATGCCATTGCTCGACAATGAGCAATAAATTCCGCTCATGCCGGTGCCAGGAACCGTCTTGAAATTTCAATAAGGTATGATTGTAAGAGCACTTTGCCAGTTAAATGTTTGTTGACAATCCCATGACCAATGAAGACATGGATGTTGCGTTGCTCGACAATTAGCAAAGAATTCCGTTCAAACCGGTGCTAGGGGATGTCTTGAACTTACTATGAGGTATGAGCAAAGCTCATTGTTGAAGGCTTCATAATGACTTCAAGATGAAGAACAACAATAAAAGCGTTGTTCCTTTGCTTGTTTTTTACCATGTATTTGTAGAGACTTTGTCTCATGTGCATTTACTCCATATCCTTTCATTCACCATGAGAATTGCCCATTATTGAAGGCCTCATGGTGACTAGAAGAAGAAGAACAACAAGAAAAGCGTTGTTCCATAGGTTGGTTCTACCACGTATTTGTAGAGACTGTCATATATGCATTTACTCCATAACCTTTCATTGTTTAAGTTTATGTCCAACAGATAATTATCGACACAGAGAATGTGAAATAGGCTGGGAATGTTATAAAGGTCACTGTTACTACTTTGGGCAAAATTCAGTCGACTGGACAAACGCACAGGTATAGTAAAACTCAAGCACTCGTTCCATCTGTATCCATGTTCAGGCTAATATTTTCAAGCACATCACGATAAATATTAACTTTTCAATTGCTATAATTGTGGCTTAAACCCGGTCTTGAGAAATTATAGATCATTTTAGAAACCTACAGGTTAATAAGGTCAAATTCGGACGCACATATAAAATACATGAATTCACATATTTTATCGTAAAATCTCGATCTTACGTGACATGGCATGCGTCATAATTTTACATCAAATGATCTTTTTACTTTTTTCTAGTAAATTATTTCCCTTTTTTAGTTGGAATATTTTTTCTGTTAAGGGACAAATGTTTCTTTTATAATATATTTTCAATCGGGGTAGCTTTACAATCATTTAAAATTAAATAATTCCTATTTTAAGTAGCAGAAAGTGAATCTTGTAAATGTTTCAATAACCCGTTAAAAACCAAACGGCCATTACTATTCTGGACTCGCTAGTAGGAAAGTTTTTTAAATCTTGTTCAGAAAAGTTACATACCTTGTTAAATAGTCATACGCATACGGTAACTGTGCGTATATACCTTGTTAAATAGTCATACGGATACGGTAACTGTGCGTATATACCTTGTTAAATAGTCATACGCATACGGTAACAGTGCGTATTTTAAGTACTTAAGAATACATATACCTGTAACTTTAAACCAATGTACTGTTACAACACAACGGTTTTCATAGTCTTATTGTATATGGTTCTGGGTCTTTTTTTCAATTCTTCGTTGTCTCTACACATTTGGAAATGGGGTAATAACAAAATTGCCGAGCGAACTGTAAAGAACCAAAGTTCAAAAGGCAAAAAGACAATGAAGGCGGAAATTCGATGGAAAATATATACCGCAATGGTCCTGACTTGGTGCAATGGTCCTGACTTGGTGCAGGCATTTAAAAAAATGGTTGGTTAAACCGATTTTATTGCGCACCAAACATTCCCTTCCCTTGCTATTGGAAGGTCGTAAACAGTAAAAAAGAAATGCTCATCCCAGTATTAGATAAAAAGAATCTTGAATCACAGGAAGGACCGAAACTTCAAATTTTTTCCACAAGAAACTGGTATATATAAATGAACATTTTTAAATGATTGTAAAAGAGACGGAATTTTTTAATGCCTTGTTTTATAAGGCGGTCAAGAAGATAACCATGTATAATGAAATGGTCTGTATAATTTTTGCTAGTTCTTGCGTAACGAATCAATCGTGGAATATACACTCCGTAAGAGTAACCTGGAATATTACTGTCCATGTTATGGAAACTGATAAATTTGATATTACAATATCCCTTTTTATTGTAAATTGAAATACTGAGATGATCATTTTTTTCAAATAAGAGATGTTAGATAAAAAGATGTAGGTCTAGTGGTTTCTGTCGTTTCCTTTATCTCTAGTTTTGAAGGATATATTGGTGGAATCAGTATAGCAATAGATACGTGATTAATAATAATAAATAAAATAAAAACATTATCAATATATCTTTAAATAAGATTGAAGATTTCATGATCTTATACGAGTCTCTGAAAAATTTAAACTCTTATGAATGTAACAAGTCTGCCAGTAGATGAGCACAATTGGTGCCCATTAGTATACCCACTTGCTGTTGATAAATAGAACCTTTAGATGTGATAAACAAATTATCAATAAGAAAAACCGAGCATATTGCACAACTGTTTTCATCATAGCATAATTTTCCTTTTAAATTGGTCTGTGAAAAAAATGTGGAGTTATGACCTAACGTAACAAATGTTTTTGAATCGGCAAAGGCTTTTTGAATGATACTTTTGATTCGTGATTTAAGTTTATCATGTGGAAGCGCGGTATAGAGTGTGGAAAAATCAAAACTTTTGACAGAATCTATTTGAGAAAATAAAGGGGATTTTAGATTGTCTAAAAATCCTTCGAATTTTAAGTGTCCACATGTGATTTATGTTTCATAGTATGCTTGATGCCTTTTTCTGACTGAAAGTGAATAAAACTGTTATCCAGACATGACTTCATAATTGGATCCATTTTTCAATATTCGTTTGCCAATGAATTGGCATGCCTCATAAATTTTCGAAAAGAACATTACTTAAAGAACCAGACAAATCAATAGAAAAAAAAAATCAAAGAAAGGTAAAGCAGTTTCATCATCTCACTTGTGCATATAGCTGTGTCCTGGATCTTTTGTATTTTTTTGTACTCGAAATATGGAAAACAGATATTGCACACATAAAACAATCTTCGTTCCACTTGTTATTCATAGACAGCGGATGATGTAGTGTCGTTGATTGTTCCTTGTGGAAAAGCTTGTAGTTTCGGTCCGGACTCTGATTCAAGATTCTTTTTTTACTTAATACTTGGATGATAATTTTTCTTTTAATAGCAAATGATGTTGCTACCGGACACTACCGCAGTAACTTGTATACGTTTCATTTGATTTCGTGAGGCAAATATATTCATACTCGTGCTACTGCCCGAGTACGACAAAATAGTGGCAAAAGGTATCTTAAGCCACGCCTACTTTGTCAATCAGCTTATCGATGTAAACAAAGAAATATACATCTCCATCGAAAAGTCAATTTTTGTTTTGTTTCTGATGCTTCAATTATTGTCTTTGTAAAAAAATATTTGTTCCACCTGACAAAAGTTCCATATATTACAAATATAATAAACAACGGCAGTAGAATACCGAAGGAACAAAGGGGTGAAATTCACAAAAAAGTCCAAAGACAGGGCAAAAACGAGAACACAGAAAATAATGACGTTAGACACAAAAACAATGACGCCAGACAGACACAAAGCACAGAACCAGAAACCACAACATTCAGAACAAAGGCACTCACAGTGTGAACTCCAGTGAAACTGAGAGTGACATCAGGTGCTCCGGAAGGGTAAGCATGTCCTGCTCTGTTAACAGCACCCGTCGTACTGTGGGTGATTCAATCCGGGAAAATGTCAAAGTCGGTAGTCTAATCCGGGAAGACGTGAATCTAGCTGAAAATGTCCACTTTCATTTGGGATACTGACATGTCATATCTTTCAATGATGCTATTGTGACGGCCATAGAATTTCTTGAGGGATGAAATTAACAAAGGTTGAACAAATCCCTGACTAAGCAGCTTTTGGGACAGTGTTTTTGCTCTATTCAAAAAATCACTGTACAAACTACAAGCTCGACAGTAACGAATCAACTGTGAAATGTACACTCCATAGGCTGGAGAGGTAGGTATATTGCTGCTAAGAAAGGGAAAGTTCACAATGGGGAAATTAAAATCATCACGCTTGTCATATAGCTTAGATTTCAAACGTCCAAGTTCGTCAATATACAATAAAAGATCTAGGTACGAAGCTGAAGTAGGTGTTTCAGTTGTTTCTTTAATTTCAAGCTCATTTGGAACAAATATTATATAGCATTTATTTCGTTAGGAACAAATATTATATGTTCCGATGAAACAAATCTTATGCAATTTTTTTTTCCTTTGGAACAAATCTTATGGTGGAACTTATATTCTGTTACATCTCAAATAATAGACTCACCGACAAGTGGGCTCGTCCATTAATGTCGACAATATGTTTTGGTATCAAAAACAAGGCTTGCATTATTCTATATGTATTCAATTTCAGGGTGAGTGTATACTGATGGGTTCAAGTCTTGTCAAAATTGAAGACGAAACTGAAAGTCTATGGATAAAGAATATAATATTAGGTAAGTGTTTAAGTCTTATGAATAGCACATTGATATGAATCCTCGTAAATGATCGACTCTTTACTTGTTAGAAATCTTCATTTGTTTTCATTTAATCTGCACTGAAGATATATAAAATGTCAAAATGACAAGATGCAGAAACTAAATTCACAGTAATTACGGAATTCGGATCTTTATTATCACTAGGCCGAAGCCTCTGTCCTGGATTGTTAGTCCCCGAGGCCCCGAGGGTATTCATCAACCTAGTAGCTAGTAGTTTGGTGCTGGCTCAAAAACCGATTTTTTTCATCCTAGGCCATGGGCTGAAATCACTTTCCGTGCACCCCCCACTTCCCATCTAGACCGGTTTTTTTCAGTCCTCCTATATCCCCTCTTCAAAATAAAACATGTTAACACGAATATAACCTGCCCGCATAGACAGTATAGGGCCAATTTTATAGTACACCGCGAAAAATTCTTGTATTTTAGTTTTAACCTAAGTTCCATCTTTTAAGCTCCATAATTTTTTAATGATAAGTAATATGTAGTGAAATTTGGTACCAAATTAAAGCTAATTTAATATCCTTTACAATGAACTCAAGTTTGGGTACTTTACGCCATTTTAATGATCTGGGGATACAAAAAATGTACCCCTCCCCCTGCAAAAAAATAGCGAAAATGACAATTTTAGGCTGTCAATTCCTTTCAGATAAACAACCCTCTTCACTTGATCTAGTTTTTACGCCTACCTTATCTGTTGTGATACATTGTTGGAAAATGAAACCATTGATGTCCACAAAATTTTGATTTTCGGTATAAAATTCTTGAAAAATGGGAATTTTCGGAATTTTAGATTTTTTCACAATTTCTACTTTCTCACTTTATGGTGGTAAAAATCTGAATATATATTTAATTATTGCCGATGTGATAATGATTTATGATATGTTAGCAACAAATCGTATGCAAACATTTTAGTTTCAGAACCCTTATAGGTTCAGAAATGTCAAAATTAGCACCCCTGCCCCTAAAAATTAAGGGAAAATATGAAATATTTAGGCTCTAAATGATGAAACAATAATGTTTTATTCGAATTCTAGTGTGTATTTCACTAAAGCTGACATGCAGAAGATCATTTAAGTAGATTTAAACTTTTTAAGAGGTCCCTTTTTTATTCTTCTGCTCGAAATTGTATGCAAAATGGGAATTTTCCGTTTTTCAGAATTTCTGCTGTTTTGACTTTGAGATGCAAATACTTCAGGAAATTGATATATAACTCGAAAATGTTGATTAGATATCCTTTCATTATGTCTAAGCCATTAGAAAATATGTTTTTAAGCATTTTTAAAATAACTACAGTCTCATAAATTACAAACATATAACCCTTTACCACAAATATTTAACACAATTTATGTCATTTTATTCAGCTTGAAAAGCTTATAGCATTGTATAAAGGTCCAATAACATATCATTTCAAATACAAAAATACATAGAGATTCCCATATATCACAAATAAGAACGTGTTTGTGGTTTATTGACAGTTATACAACAATTAAACTTTGAATTTTGTAAAATTCCGAAATGCTGAAAAATCCCATTTTCACGGAAAGCGCCCAAAATATACATTTTTACCCATATTTTGGCGTTAAAATTGCATATTGCGATATATATAATGCATTTTTTTAAAGAAAGTAAAACATAAGTATGTTTTGTTCATATAAATGTACAGACATACATATTCTTGGGATTTTTAAGCATCATTTTCCTGGGGTAGGGGTACAATTTTCGGTATTTAGAGTCCATTGAACACTCCTTGTTCTTCTAAACATTGTTTTTGAATAGCTTATTCTTCTAAACATTGTTTTTATATAGCTTATATATCGGTTAGAACAATATATTGGCATATCTGCATACAATTCCTCCAGATTTGCCACATATAACTAAAAGTGAATTTTGGAAAAATCCGAAATGCTGCAAATTCCCATTTTTCATCAGTTCTGTACAAAATATTGAGTTTAAGCTGACAATTGGGACTTAAAATGAAAAATCTTGATAGAAATTATGCATAATTGTTATATTCAATGCAGATTTTGTGTGTTTTTGGTTATTTTTATGCGAATATCGTAAAAAAATAACGAAAATTTTTTGGGGTAGGAGTAGGGGTAGGTTTTTCGGTATTTAGAGTCACATTAAACACTTCTTGTTTTTCTTAACAGTCTTTTAAGATAACTAACGTTTCGCTTAGAACAATTAAATGGCAAAGTTGCAGATGAATCCTCCAGATTTGACATATATTGCGATTTAACAATGAACTTCGGAGAAATCTGATATGTTGAAAATTCCCATTTTTCATCAGTTTGGGCCAAATTTTGAGTTAAAGTCAACAAATGACTGTTAAAATACCGAATTTTGATGTAATTCATGCAACATTGTCATATATAACACACATTTTGCGTGTTGTAGTTATTTTTATGCGCACTTAGACAAGAAATTGCCAATTTTAGGAAAAATTTGTTTGGGAAGAGGTAAGATTCTCTGTATTCAGAGTCACATTAAACACCCCTTGATATTCTAAACACTGTTTTAAGACACCTCATGTATTGCTAAGAACAATTAATTGGCATATCTGAAGATATATTATCCAGATTTGCCATATATAACAGGTTAACAGTGAAATTTGGCCAAATCTGAAAATATTGAAAAATCCCATTTTTCATCAATTTCGGGCACAATGATAAGTTTAAGTCAACAAATGGCTGTTAAAATACGAAATCATGGTATAATTTATGAAACATTGTCATATACAACTCACATTTTGCGTGTTCTGGTTAATTTATGCTTACATAGACAAAAAATTGACAATTTTACAGTAATTTTGTTGGGGTAGGGGTAAGTTTTATTGATGTATGATGTTTATATTACAAAAGAATGGCCATTATTTGTAATAAATGTAAAGCCCATATAATAAGCTTTCATTTGATACCTACTTTAAATGATATTTGTTTACTAAAAAGTAATATTGGGCAAAAGAATGCAAAAACTTAGTCAAAATCGAAAATATTCAAAGATCCATTTATTTGGTCTATTTGAAAATAAAACTTTGGTCATTAAGAATATGTTAAAATTATGTTAACATATTTTGTATTCAAGAAAGTAGATTGAAAAACTAAAAACAATGTTCAGAATTGGGAATCGAGATGCACTTCGGGTTCTTTAGACCATCAAACTTACGCAATTTCAATGAAAATATCTAAATTTTCCTCAATATTTCATAGGGGTAGGGGTACGTTTAATGGCGCTACGGAAGGTATTTGGCATAGAAATTATAAAAATATGGGTTCTTTGTAAAGCTGATACAATAAGCAATAATTTGATGCATCGTTTTTATGACTAGAAAGCATTTGATCAACACTTTGAAGCAACTGAAAGAAAAACTTGAATGAAAAACGAAATTTTCCAAAATTTACGTAGGTGGGTCTAAAAATGGGCCCTATTAAACCAGTGCGTGCAGGTTATGCTCGTGTTAACATGTTTTATTTTGAAGAAGGGATTTATGCGGACTAAAAAAATTGGTGGGGTTGGGAAGTGGGGATTCAAGCCCATGGACTATCCTATTCGTAATTGTTTTCTGTATCAGCTTTCTGGCATTTTTATTTCCATCCCATGTTTATTTGGTTTTCCATCATTTTTTACAAATACAATGTATATTGGTTTATGGAATTCCAAATGTTTGAATTGATCTAAACTGAAGATGCATAAATTGTAAAAATGTCAATATGCGGAAACAAAATTCACAGTAACTTCGGTATTTGTTTTATTTTATCAAGTCGTCAGAAAGAAAACATATTTTTTGTGT
Source organism: Modiolus philippinarum (assembly GCA_002080025.1). Lineage (NCBI taxonomy): Eukaryota > Metazoa > Mollusca > Bivalvia > Mytilida > Modiolidae > Modiolus > Modiolus philippinarum. The sequence goes on along the minus strand of MJUU01036622.1, from coordinate 132,527 downwards.
TTTGATGGCCCCACAAATACAAATGTTTCAGGTTTGAAAATTATAGCGGACAACTTTCATTCTTTGTTCGTAACCTTTTTTCCTTTTATTCTGATTTACACAAAATTAATGTGTAGATACTTTTGGTTTTGTTCTCATTTAGAAACATTTTTCAACGTTTGGTGTTCCAATCTACACTGGAGAAACATGCATTGTCGAAATGGCCATTTGCAGAAATTAAATTTGCAGTAACTTCGGTATTTATTTATCTACATCCGAACGACGACGACGGTTTCGTTTAACTTTTTGTTTCGTCATTGTGATACCGTACAGCGAGTAATTTTCGCGGTTGCCAAATTTCGCCATTCGATCCCCAAAGAGGGGTATTAATTCTAGCGGTCAATTATCGCTAATGGAAAACTGTGAAATGGACCTCCATATATAGAAATATACTGACTTTGATTTCTCGAGTTTTTATCTTCGTGCTTCCAAACATCGCGAATGTAAGGAAAAAAATTACCCGCTATCCGGTATCTACTTCTAACAAACAGTAGTAACTGTTAAACCAGATATCACATGATAAGACCGTATCAGAAATAAAAAATTCCTTTTATCCCAGTTCTGTCTAAATTGAATGCATGGCTATAATTTGGATTCATTTCTGTCAATTTATTTAATATAACTTGGATAATAATATCATTAGAATTTTAGGGGGCTAACGTAATATTAGAAATTTAGTATGTACACCATAGAAAATGAGAACCGAACCGTCAGTCAAAAGAACGAACAATCCATGGACAATGGCAACATCGGAAACACAAAGAAACAAGGACATCACTGGAGTACGGGACAAAAAAGAAAAAATGGATGAACAACATGGACCAAATAAAAAAAATAGATGAGATCAGGTGTACCGGCAGAAAAAGCATCTCCTGCTTCTTATAAGACACCCACCATGTATAAGAACTACTGATATCACGGTATATTTGAATAATTCTCACATTTTATATTATTATACTAACAAAAGTATTAAGAATATATAAAAGGACAAGTTGCGATAAGGGCCTGATTTGGCCCTAAATTTCAGTGATTTTTTATGTTGCGCCTGGATATTTTCTTTAATGTTGGTTTGAAAGTTCAGATACCACTTAAGAAAAAAATACAAAATTTAGAACCCATGACGTCAAAATAGGTACAGTTCTGACATCATGTTGAAGCTACTTTTGAACGTTTTCATAGAAATACAAGGAATTTGGCATATTTTAGAATGGTTTTTCTAATCAGAAATATAGAGCACATTCAAGAACCAATAAGATATTTTACCAAATTGTTACTACAGATGCATTGGACCTCCCATATGAATATTTTTGTGGTTCTTGCCTGTGCTCTATGTTTCCTCTGAAGAAAAAGTAGTCAAAATGAGTCAAATTTGCCATTTTTTGAGAAAATGTGCAATTTGTCCCATTTTCTACACTGAAAAACTCTGTAATCGTACATCAATACTTGAGTAATCTTCCTTTTAACTGTTAACCTTTATCCATAGAACATTTCAACAAAAAATAATGTTAATTTAAGCAAACTGATTTTTTGAGGCCAAATAAGGCCTTTACCGCACCTACTCCTTTTATAATGCATGAATGAATAACATATGTTAACAGTGAAGTTACAAGAGAGGATAAGTTTTCAGAAATATAATTTTGATTTATTTACTAAGCTTTTCAAAAGCAAATGTATTAGAAGATTATAATAATTCATCATATTTGAAAATATTCGCTTTAGTACGACAGTATTCTGATAGATCGACACTAATAAACAGAGTAATTGGTAAGAGCATATTGCGAAACACGAATTGGATGCAGAATTGTTTTTTCTCATCCGTTCCATTCTAGCGTAAAATAAATCGTCATGTTTTTTTTACTTAGATGTATATTAGCCCACCTTTCCAGTAAATATTTCTGTTTCGTAAACTACATAAAATATTTCTCCAATTCCCATGGGGCATATACATTTTTTACTGTATATCTCCTCTCTTAAATGACAAAAATAAGAAAAATCTCTAAGACGTTTATTTTTGAATGAAAGCTTAACACTAAATATTCATTAAGGGTTCCCTTTATAATCATTGTTAATGTTTCTGAAAAAAGAATAAATGAAAACCTGAATGTGGTCTGATTGTCAAAGTGTGATCGGTGATATATTTTGTATTCAGTTGTGACAAATATGAGTTATGAACAACAAAATATGTTAAAAAAAAATTGTTTCGAGATTTCTGGACTCGATCTACCTTTCATCATATTTATTTTTACGCTCATTTGAGGATAAACATTGCTCACTTTTAACCTATGAAAAATCAGAAGAGTTTAGTTCCCTCCAAATTTTCAATTACTTAAATCTGAGATAAGAAATCAGCAACCTTATATTTTTTATCGCAAAAATTCCTTCTTGTTCACCCCTTCCCCAAATGACGTTGACCTGAAATCCTATTTATTTTTTACATTGAACAACGAACATCCTTTAATCATAGTCGGTGTTTGTCAGTCCATTAATATTTTGTGAAACTACGAAGAATATGGACTCAACAGCTCCTATTTTTAGCGATGTAAGATTTCATTGTCTTGTTCCCCCGGGAACGTGCAGTGCCGTCTGGTGGTAAATGAATCTGAACGAATTTGAGAAAAATTACGCGCGCGATAATCAAACGCCGCTGAAAATGCAAGATTTAGAAATCTCAAAACCCGCGGTTAAAATTTCAATAGTGTTCTGACTCGACAAGCCTCTTCAAAAAATGTTGAAATCTTTTCCTTGAGCGTCGAAGAGTTTCACCAGTGTAAGATTTATATATTCTTATTTGTTATGCTGAATCTTACGATCTGTAAAATAATGCTTATACTAGTAAAACATATGTTATGACAGTTGTTGAAATTACTTGTTGAAACAATAACTTTCCTTATAATGCATTGTTTTTTTTCAGATAGAGGCTTTACCAGTTCTTTTTGGATAGGGGCCACAGATCAAGTCGCAGAAAATAAATGGGTTTGGATATCTGATGGGTCAAGTTTGACTTACAGTAACTGGGCCGCACATCAACCAGATAATAAATGGGGCGACGAAGATTGTGCTGAAATTAAAATAGCAAACGCCTATTATTGGAATGATGGATCCTGTTCAATAATGCGGTCATACATTTGTAAAAAATGAACAAAGTAAAAGACATGGCATCATAGATATCCAAACCCTTCTTCGTCATCAAAGTTCTCCTTTTGTGGAATCTTGTTATAAGGCATATACATTAAATTTTCATGATTTTTTTTTTATAAAACATATAATAATGAGGTAAAATAAGCACTGACAGTACATGGAATGATTTAAGAGGCTCCGTGTACAGACCCTTTCCCTGTCCTTGAGAAGTTTTCAGGTCATAATAGTCCGTGGGCTGGAAACTCTTTCCGTGCACCCCCCCACTTCCGAACCAGACCGGTTTTTTTTCAGTCCTTCTATGTCCCCTCTTCAAAATAAAACATGTTAACACGAACATAACCTGCACGCATAGTCAGTATAGGGCCACTTTTATAGTACACCCGAAAAATTATTGCATTTTCGTTTTAACTTAAGTTTCATCTTTTAAGCTCCATAACTTTTTACAGATAAGTAATATGTACTGAAATTTGGTATCATTTTAAAGCTAATTTAATATCCTTTACAATGAACACAAGTTTTGGTACTTTACGCCCATTTTATGATCAGGGGATACAAAAATATACCCCTACCCCTGCAAAAAATTTCGAAAATCTCGATTTTAGGCTGTCAATTCCTTTCAGATAAACAACCGTCGTCATTTGATCTAGTTTTTATGCCTAACTTATCAGTTGTGATACAATGTTGGGAAATAAACCCATAAAAGTCCATAAAATTTTGATTTTCGGTATAAAATTTTTGAAAAATGGAATTTTTCGGAATTTTAAATTTTTCACATTTTCGACTTTTTGACTTCAGGGTCGTAAACATCTGAATATATATTTAATGATTGCCGATCCAATAATAATTTATGATATGTTAGCAACAAATTGTATGCAAAAATTTTAGTTTCAGACGTATTATAGGTTCATAAATGTCAAAATTAGCACCCCTCCCCCTAAAAATTAAGAGAAAATTTGAAATATTCAGGCTCTAAATGATTAAAGATAATGTTTAATGGGATTTCTGGTGTGTATTTCACTGAAACTGACATGCAGAAGATCATTTAAGTACATTAAAACTTTTCAAAAGGTCTCTTTTCGACTCTTTTGTCCGAAATTGTATGAAAAATGGAAATTTTCCGTTTTTCTGAATTTCTGCTGTTTTGACTTTGAGATGCAATTACTTCATAAAATTTATATATAACTTGAAAATGTTGATTAAATATCGTTTCATCATATCTAAGCAATTAGAAAGTATGCTTTTTATTCTTTTAGACTTACTACAGTCTCATAAATTACAAACATATTACCCCTTACCACACATATTCAACAAAATTTATTTCGTTTTATTCAGCTTGAAAAGCTAAAACATTGTATAAAGGTCCAATGATTTATCATTTTTCAAACACCAAAACACACAGAGCCTCCCATATATCAAAAATAAGATCATGCGCCCGGTTTATGGGCAGTTAATCAGCGATTTAACTTTGAATTTTGGAAAATTCTGAAATACTGAAAATTCCCATTTTTCACGATAATTGTCCAAAATATTCAATTTTACCCATATTTTGGTGTCAAAATTACATATTATGATGTATCAAATGCATCTTTCGCAAAGAAAGTAAAACATTAGTATGCTTTGTTCATTTATATGTACAGACGGTCATTTTTTTGGAGATTTTTAAGTTAATTTTGTTGGGGTAGGGGTAAGATTTTTAGTATTTAGAGTCAAATTGAACACTCCTTATTTTTCTGAACAGTGTTTTTAAATAACATATCTATCGGTTAAGACAATAAATTGGCATATCTGCAGATAAATCTTCCAGATTTGCCACATATACTGATTTAATTGAATTTCGGACAAATCTGAAATGCTAAAAATTTCCATTTTTCATCAAATTTGGACAAAATATTGAGTTTAAGCTGACAAGTGGGATTTGAAATACCAAATTATGATAGTAATCATGCAACTTTGTTATATGCAACGCATAATTTGCGTGTGGTGGTTATTTTTATCCCAACATAGACAAAAAAATTGACAATTTGGGGGGAAATGTGTTGAGGTAGGGGTAAGATTTTTTGTATTTAGAGTCACATTCAACACCCCTTGTTTTTCTTAATATTGTTTTAAGACATCTAATGTATCGCTTAGAACATTTAATTGGTATATCTGCAGATATATTCTTTAGATTTGATACATATTGCGATTTAAAAGTTAACTATGGACAAATCTGAAATGATGAAAATTCCCATTTTTCATCAATCTGGGGAGAAATATTGAGTTTTTGTCAACCAATGGGTGTTAAAATACCAAAGTATGATGTAATTCATGCAACATTGTCATATACAACACACATTTTGTATGTTCTTGTTAATTTTATGCGAACATAGACCAAAAAACAACAATTTCATGGAAAATTGTTGGGGTAGGGGTAAAATTTTCTTTAATCAGAGTCACATTTAACACTCCTTGTTTTTCCTGGCAATGTTTTAAGACACCATATGTGTCGCTTGGTACAATTAATTGGTAAAGTTGCAAATATATCCTCCAGATTTAGCATATATAACGATATAACAGTGGACTTTGGACAATTCTGAAATGTTGAAAATTACCATTTTTCATCAATTTTGGGAGAAATAATGAGTTGTTGTCGACCAATGGCTGTTAAAATATCAAATCATGGAGTAATTCACGCAACATTGTCTTATACAACACACATTTTGCATGTTCTGGTTATTCTTATGCAAACATAGACCAAAAATCACCAATTTCAGGGAAAATTTGTTGAGGTAGGGGTATTGTTTTTACACAATTTATGTATTGCTTAGGACACTTAAATGGCACATCTGCAGATATATTCTACACATTTTGCGATTTAACGATGAAATACGAACAAATCTGAAATGTTGAAAATTCCCATTTCTCATCAATTTTTGGTGAAATATTGAATTTTAGTCGACCAATGGCTTTTGAAATACCACATTCTGATGTAATTCATGCATTATTGTCTTATACAACACATATTTAGCGTGTTCTGGTTATTTTTATGTGAACATAGACAAAAAATTGACAATTTCAGGGAAAATTTGTTGGGGTGGAGTAAGATTTTCTGTAATCAGAGTCACATTTAACACTCCTTGTTTTTCTTAGCAATGTTTTAAGACACCAAATGTGTCGGTTGGTACAATTAATTGGCATAGTTGCAGAAATATCCTCCAGATTTGGCATATATAACGATATAGCAGTGGACTTTGGACAATTCTGAAATGTTGAAAATTCCCATTTTTCACCAATTTCGGGCAAAATATTGAG